>VUQG01043615.1:17414-28315 GCA_015106755.1 Etia nguti
GTGGGAGGTGGAGAGGCTGAGGTGGGGGGATGGCAGTGGAGGGGTAAGCTCCACTCAAAGCTGTCGTAAACACCACTAATGCATCGCTAAACTTGGGGAATCTCTTGTGCTCATGCGTGCTTTTGTGTGTGTGTCTACTGCACATACAGAGCTGACTAATCCCTCATAAACCTACATTTTATCACTTACCACACCATTAGCTGAGCTGTGGCATACTGCCTGTAGATGTCAAAACAGAGGGACTACAAGAGTCTGTGCAATTTCTTTGTTGCTCTACATAGAATCCACATTTCCCTGGGCCTTGTGAGAGATGAAAAGAATTATGTCCCTCTCAGCTGGGAAACAATGTAATATTAACTGCAAACACGCAGCGCCCCACTGCCCACCCCTTTAATTTTGGTTTTACACAGCTAAAACTGTAAAACTAGATGTGAAATTAGACACTTTGAACTGCAGCTCTAGGAAATATGTTGAATTTTACCAGCTTTTATAAAAGTAAGCACAAATGCTGTCGGTATAGGAATGTACCACCTAATTGAAAGTTAAGCTGATATTGATGTGATTAATGTGTGGTGCTGAATTCTTAATTCAAACTGTAAGCGTTTCTTAATTTTTGCTAGAAGAGATTTGATAGAATAGTTGAAATCTTTCACGGGGAGGAAACGTTTTTACAGACAAACACACAAACAGAGAAGCAGCAGGCAGACAGAAGTTGTGTGAGACTGTCTAGAGAGTGGCATCAGTGACAAAGAGCGATCTCCTACAGGGGGCTGAGCTGGGGAGCGAGGTGACACTGTAACAGTCTCTGATCAACTCAGGAGCTGGGGAAGTGTGCATTTGTGTGTGCAAACACATGACCTCACCTGTCACTATCTGTCTTTGCATTTGTTTGTTTGCACGTCAGTGCAGGTGTCACTGAGTGTGTCTGTTGGAACACATTTGTGTCTTTATGTGCACGAGTATGTGTGTCTTTATATGAGTGTGTGTTTGTGTGTATTACTCAGTCTGCTCCTTACAAAATGCTTCAGATGTCAACCACAGACCCCATTTCCTCAGGGGCCTACACTCCACACATTTCAGTGCCATTTCAGTGACAGAGGGAGCACCTTTACACTGAGATTTAGGAACTCTGTGTGTTTCATAAAGTTTGAGCTGATGTAGAAAGTTAGTTTAAGAAAATAGAAATAATTATTCTCAAAAACTATGATGACGAAATTATCTCAAAAAGGCTTGATTACTGAGGATGGGTCTTGTAATTGAGTTGGGGGGTAGTATACAGATTATAATATTTTAAGGGTGATCAGTGTGTTGTAATAGTCCATTGTGGTGAAAGGTTACCAAAGTCTGAAAGTGAATCTGTCAGTATAACAGTCAATCTACTATGGCCATGACTTTTGATAATCACTACAAGAAAAGATTGCTGGCCCGGCGACCGGAACCCAAAAACAAGGGGGCAGAAATAAATAAATACTGTTTTTTAAAACCATCTGACATGTTTTGATTTGTTCATTCTAAATTCATTTCAAGATAAATGCTGGAATTAGCATAGCACATCCCCAGACTAGCTTTAATCATTATGGCAATAGCATGATCAATTAGTGGAAATGGAAGGTGCAGATTCTTGAATAATTATGTATTTTCCTGTATATTTTGCAGCACACATAATTCCTGTAAAACAGCTCCTTTGTTCTTTTCATACAGTTACTTTATAGTGACAAACATAAACCAAACGTGCCGCATTTATAACAATAGCCAACCAGATTATTCTCTAATTAAATGGATTGTGCCTCCAAAATGCATCATTATTGTTTGCTACCTCACTGTATGTTACTGTTAGTCAGAGGGTAAACAGAAATGGCATCCAAAGCTTTGTTTTGTTTGTAGTTGCCCTATTTCCCCAGCAAAGTCAATCCCCTGTTTGAACAAAGTGCCTAAATATGCAAAGACTAAATGATCTTTTTCAGACTGATAGTGAAAATATCCACTTTGCGGCAACCTGTGAGTCAGTCTACTTAAGACAGCAAAGACAAACACTTGAGCAAGGTGAGGCAAGGTTAAAGAAAAATCACAACAACATTCTGCAGGAAACAAACATTGAAAAATATGAAATAAAATGGGTTTGTGTTTTCATGGTGTCAGCATTTGATTTTCTTTGCTCAACTCTGTGTGGTTGCCTTTGGGTTTCTTGCAGTTTGACTCAGCTGTCACAGTGAAATCAAACTCCTTTATACTCCGCTTTGTTTTTATTATATTTGTTCTTCTTTATTTATTTATTTGACTAGGTGTCTTAATGAGGAGTCAACTCTCAACCCCTAAAATTTATAAATATGTCTAATGCCACAGTTTGATTTACCATTTGCCCCCATGTGGTTAATATTTGTTTTTTTATGCCAAGATAGACTAAAATAGACCAACAGGACTGTCGAAGACAAATACCTTGAGCTCTCTATTAATCTAAAACTCAAGACAAAAGACTTGATTTCTTTTTCTTTTATTACAACGCAAAAACAGGATCACTTACAAGGCCGTAGGCAGACGTGGAAGATAGAGAATTCTGTTCCTTTATCCAGATTGAAAAGAACGAGAATTTCCTGATTCCCCAAAGTAAATACTTTATCCTTAAAGACTCAAGTCTCATACGTGTTTATATTTCTCTAATACATTTTTAAAAATCCAAATTTAATTGTTAATCCATGAAAATAAATATTAATGAGATTACTTTCATGATCACATTCTGGTTAGGAAATTACATACAGAGTAAACTGCCACATCATCCATTTAAAACATGCAGGTGTTTTTCTTCACTTCTTCTACACCGTTAATGTCAATTTTACCATCAGGCAATAATTCTATTCTCAATAATTTCTGATTTATCAAATTCTATGCTTACTTGATATTTATACGTTATTTTGTTCACTCAATTTCCATGCTTTGTGAGGTAAGAAAACTTTTGTTTTTACTGTTCTTAAGACTGTAAACTCAGCAATGTCTTTATTGTTGTTTTGTGAAAGCTGCCATTAAGTGAATTCACCTCAGTGCTGAAACTTTGGTTTAAAACTAGTAAAGTGAACTAAAGCTGCATTTCCCAGCCATCTGCAAACAGCAGTGAAGCAGGGGAGTCGGCACCAGCTCTGTGTTCATCCAATTCATCTTGCATTGAGAGCTTTGGTAGCTAAGACTGCATGCACAAGAATGAGCGCAATCAAGGAGAATCCGCTGAGAAACCTATCTTATTGGTAATAACCCAAGGTCAGTATGAATTGTATAAACACAGTCGTACAAAACCAAACTGCTTTCATACTTCTTCATGATGACCACTGAGACCAGCTGGCTATTGCCTTCCAACAAAAGCCATTTATTAGTACCCTTACCAGAACCAACAGATTGATTTGTGGACGTCCAATAGGCAAAAGGAAAAGGTCACAGTTATTAAGACATAAAAACACTCAGTGTGGGATGTTGTGACATTCAGCACCATAGGACCAAATGAAGTTGATTTAAAGCCAAATGTGCATCCCTAAATGTCAACACAGTTCACACATGTTACAGCTGATTTTATTACTGGATTTATATTTTAGAATCTGCTGCAGTTTAGGACTAAGGCATTGTAACTATAAGCTTACTCTACAGAGGATTAATATTCCTGAATCCCACAAGCTTAAGAAATAACTTATTGTGAGTGTTGAAAAAGCCGGTGGATCCTGCTGGGTATTTTTCTTCTTTGGGGAATACCAGCTGAGAAGTCTGCTATTGGACAGATAATGTTATCCTATGAAATCCCCAGTATGCATTTGTATAAGCTCTGTCTGCACCATTCGGCACACTGAATGTCTAGCGATAACAAGCACTTCCTCAAACAAATATATGCCACTGAAAAAAAAATAAGTAAGCACCTAAATTACACATTGGATCTTAATGAATTAAATATTCAAGTTGACATACGCTGTATAATATGTGGAGAAGAAAATGATAGGACAATGGTCAGTTGAAACCAAAAATGTCAACATTTACACATACATACATACATACATACATACATACATACATACACAGGTGTGTGTAAAGTGTAAATGAATACATATATGCTCACTTGCAGCTCTGTGTTGAAACACAGTCTCCTTTGATTTCCTCTCTTAGACACAATCTTTGGTATGTACTCTGAGAATGCTACTTCCAAGTGTATTTCAGTTTCTTTAAGTATGTTCAATTTATATAGATTGTTTTAATGATTAGGTACTGATGATTGAATACCACTGAGTGGTATTCAAAACAAAGTAAGAAAATTGTGCAATTTTGTGAGCTTCTGCAATACTCAGTTTCTTATTTCACTTCATGTTTTCTCAAAGAAGACCTCTGATATTTCCTTCACCTGGGAGAATGGTTCCCATCTGTTGTCCCAGACATCATGCTAGCACGTACATACTTCAATACCCAGGAGAATTTTTGCTATGAAGAAAGAGACAAGGATCAAGAATTCTGTTGCATATCTGAAGTGTGTGTTTGTATCTGTGTGTAAGTTAGAACAAGATACAGAGAGAAAGCAAAATAAATAAATAAAAATAAAATACATAGAGGGGGAAAGAACACAAGGTGAAAATACACCCCTTTGTGGCAAAGGGATCATTCTTGGTTTATGACTTTATTAGTAATCAGTAGAAGACCGAGCATGTAAGATGGGAAGGTAGGGGACGCACTGAACAAGGTAAATTGTGTATAATGAGATCGCCATTCAGCATTAGTTGTGGCTGAGTCAAGAAGTTGCATGTCTATTAACAATAATACGTCCCACGGAATGGCAGATATTGTGGAACCTGTCTAAATGAGACACATGGAACAACATGCTCTGACATACTTCACACTGCTCACCCTCTCTCAGTAAGCCTATTGACATTGAAGAGTCCAGCTCATCACAAACCTTTGGTTCAGGGATAAGCTATTTCAATTTGGCCGTGCTCATGAGGCATTGTACCAACTCTTTCCTTTTGGCACTTAGATCATATACTTTCTATTTTACAGAGCTAATGACCCATCCTTCTGGGTATTTCTTGAACTGAACTACAGACATATGGAGTACCAAGGGCCTGCGGTCTGAACCATTTGGTTCTTATCCAACAAGAAAGAAAGGTGTGCAGATGTTCACTCACAATCTATCCTGGGTGGAACAGAAATATTGTCAGGATTAGAGGAATGGGGCTAACCCAAAATACACTGGAAGCATCACTGATCCTAATTGACCTGTCCATTGGAATTCTTTGTGAACATGCAGGATTGGAGAATAAAGGCAGAATGGAAATATTTTACAGCTTACACAGTGTGTTGCATTTAATTATCGGTCACCTAAGATTATAAAATAGAGAACTTGTTGGTTGGACCAGTGACTAGTTTTACTTATTCTTCTGTATTTATGTCTTCCATAACAATGGTTTTCAGTTTCAGCCTGAGCTGCACTACCATATTAAACAGCATTAATTTTAGACAGATGGAAAACATTGTATAATCAGGACTTTTAGCCTTTGCGCAAACAACCCTATTAATTAAGACTGCTGAGTTGTGTTCCAACTCTCATATTTGCAGATAGATGGGGATGGGTGAAATAGAATATGCAAGACAGAACAAGTGAAAATACAAAAAGAGAGAGAGAGACAAAGGAGTGATACCAGACCAAATGTGGCTAATAGGCATGAGATTCTGCTGCCAATAAAAAAAATGTCTATTTTCAGTTCCTATACCACTTTCAATTACTATACCAGTAGGTTGAATGGAGTCAGTATGACAAATTGGTGAAAGTTACCTGAAAACAACAAGATACTGTAAGTCAATACAAAATTTAGATTTGACAAACTGGGTGCTCACCTGTTGCACCTTGTTTCAGTGTTAGAGTTTGATTCTAAGACTGGGGGCTACTTGCAGGGAGTCCATTAGAAAACTACTCAGTACACTGTGTATGTGTGTGTGATAAAATTAACTTATTTTCATACAGATCCAAAGTACCCCCATTCTGGATATTCTCAAAGCCGGCACACACAACCACTAATAATGTACTGACAATTTTAAGTAACCATACTTTCTAGACCAAAGGAGCCTCACCAGTAAAATGTGTTAATTAAATGGCTACAGCAAAGAAAACAGACAACTGTTTAAACAAATACATGTCTTTAAAATACTTTTAGATTAGTGAGCAGAAGTGGTTACAGCTACCCGACTGTTTTCCAATGCAAGGCTCATAGGGAGATCCAAACAGAGGGCTTTTGAATCAAAAGTAACAGCTGTGACCAACAGCTTTTTGTTTGATTATCCCACAGAGTCTAATGGATACTTTGTATTGTGAGCTTTTCTTAATGCAACTACTTTGTTCACCAAATCGTGTTTACAGTGCTGCATTTTCCTTCTTACGGATACCTCAATCAATGCTGAGTGAATACAGTAAAAAAGACTGTCATAGTACAGAAAATCCTTTGAACAGCTGACAGAAAGTGACGGGATCAAACTTGCTGAAAAAAACTGCTTTTATACATTTGGCAGATTACGCTGGTTTAACGCTGTGAAAGAATAACTGAGCGTAAATATGATTACCACTGTCCTTTATAAGATTTGTAAACAGATTTTAATTAGATTCATAAACAGTAAGAGTGTGTGTCGGATAATTTGGGTCATTTTTGGAAAGCAGGCCTTCCTGCTAGTGGAGAATTCACCCTGAGGAGAAATGCACACAGCTGCCGTTAAGACGAGAGGAAGGAATCCGAAAAGCTGAGCGAGAAAAGTGGGTGGACTACGTGGCAGATTTTGGTATTGTTGTTTATTAAAAGCAGATTTCCGAAGATCTTTTTTTTTTGTTTCTTTTTTTTGAGGAAAGTCTGTGGTGCAGCACAGAATAACAATCAACACATTAAGTCTGACATGTTAGTTATTTTTTCAGTTTTCACAAAGAAATAAAAAAGATTTCCCACTATAATGCTTACATTATCTTTTATTAAAGGAAGAAGTGGTGATTTTCAAGAGCTTAAAAATAAAAATAATAAAGCTGCAGAGGAAGCTGCCTGTATGAAGAGTAAAAGTGACAATGAGGTCTTGTTAATGGGTTGAAGAGAGTTCACGTTGAGGTCCACATTCTGTTTCAGTTAAAGACTAAAGAGTCATTGTATTTGTGGTGCCTCTTTTTCAGTGACACCCATGATTCTCAATAGTCCTTTATTGAAACGTATTCACAATGGTCACTATAAATGCTGGTCTGTCTCTGCAAAAGTAGCTGCATGTGAACTTATTGCATTCATATTTCCACTGGGGCCTCTCCTCCTTGGTTCCAGAGCTGCTAATCAGTCTCTCTACTTTCCAAGCCTTCATCTTTCTGAATGCATGTGTGTGCATGTGTATCCGTGCACGCGTAAACAGCCATCTCCCTCAGACAGCTGCTCCTGAATAAACATTGTTTACTTCCTAATCGAGCAGGGAGAGCACTGAGGGCCTGAACTCTCACTGTTGCCACAAACACATGCACAGACATGCAAATACACAGACAAATGCAATATCACACACCTTCATAAACACAGACAAATAAAAGCACACACAGGTATCAGCCTTTTTAGCTGTAATTATATACATCCATCATGCATTAGACAATAAAGTGAGTGTTTTGAGGGTTTTCTTTTTTTTTTGCTTTTTTTAATGTAGGAATATCAGTGATGAAGGATGAGAAAGATAATTACATAAATGGTAGTAATAGTGCGCCACCCTTAAAATCATGAATATGAAACTCTCCAATGTTTTCTTTATCTATTTATTTTATTTCTTTAGACATTCACTGAGGGATATGTGGTCATACTTCGGCAGACACACACACACACACACACACGCACACACACACACACACACACACACACACGAACTGGCACACACATGCCCAAACACACATATCCTGGCTGGTGTTGGGGGAGCAGGACACACTTGGTTCTCCTGCAGGAACAGATGGCCTGAACTCTGGAGGGATGATCACAGGGAGGATGGAGGTCAGGAACCAGCAAGGGAGGGAGGAAAGAAGAGGGAGGGGTCAAGTGCTAGAAGAAATGATCAGAGTCTGCTGAATGGCAAGAAAAGAAATATAAGGAGTTTGCAAGAAGGGGTGATATTTGGAAAGAAAAACCACGATCAGAGAGAAGGGTGAAAGGTCCGCAGCCATACAGGAGTGACAAGGAAAGCTAAGCACAAGAGCCAGAGAATGGAAGAAGCGAAACAGAAAGCTAATTGCATGGGAGAAGGAGGTAGGAGGGAGGAAGCAATCTATAGCGATAAGAAGAATGGTATGTTCAGAGGAGGGATGATGGCTGGAGAGAAAATGGGTATAAGGAAGGCCAGAGAAACTGAACAGTGAGCATGGGTTAAATGAAATGATATAGGTTCTCTGTAGATAAGGCAAAAGACTGGAGACATTATAATGATTAAAAAAATAGGTAAAAGGATGTGAGAGGGATGAGATAAGAATACAGAACATAAAATTCTATAGATGTTGATATAGCAGTCAAGTACAATAAAGATGATGGTGATATTTAAGATAGACTTACTGGGTTTATTTTGCATTCAATTTCCAGTTCTGAGAGCATTTAGTGTTGTACCTGTATGTGATGTGGCTACCTGTAGACGCCTCGAACAAAGGGCTTTAAAAGTTCTAGTAAGGTCCCCAAGTTTCCAAACATCATTATCCTGAGGTTATAACAAAGGTGAAATATAGTTTGTTTAAACACCACATTTTGGGGGTTGATGGTTGGGTCACTAGCTGTGTCTGGCTTATGCACATTGCAGGGAGCGTGAACCAATCCTTACCCGCCCCGCCATTCAGCAGCCCTCACTTCCTCATATTCATCTCTCTCTCTCTCCTAACTCTAATCATGGCCTTGGGGCTCAATGAGCGGACGACTGAGGTTAACACTCCCCGGAGGAAAGAAGCGAATTGTAAATGAGGCAGAGGTGAAGATGTGCGGGTGAAACAAGCAGATAAAAGAGATGGGGAATGAGGCGGATGTGTGGAAAGAGTGGCTTTAAAAGAGATTGACACATGGGAGAGAAGGAGAGGGAAGGAGAAGCAACCTGAGAACTCTTACATGAGTCAGTTATGATCTTCTTTTTTTTTCCTTACTTCACTAGCTTTCTTGTTGTGGCACTTCACCTTTGAATAAATATTTTGATCACTGCCAAACACTGCTCCACAAGCAAAGTCATCTGCTATCACTTTTAAATGAACACACATGTATAACCGAAATCATTTGAAAAAATGGGAATTATTAATGCATATTTTCCAAAAAGAAAAAAAAAATGCATCTAATTATTATGTAGGTGCATTTTTTTTATAGTACATATGCATGAATGTGCTTAAATTAGTATGTGAGCTAAGGATTTTTCCTGATCAGCAATGATTTGTTATCTGGACTGAGTTAAAAACTGTATGTAAAAGCTTTTTTTTAGATGTATAGGTGACATATACACGCTGTTTCAATAATACATCCATGACTATTCCTTCTCTGTCTGCTATACAGTTTGAAAGGAAAGTAAACACACATTTGATGATTTAGAGGTCAGTTTTAAAAATGATATTGAATTGAAAGGCCATGTTTTTATTTTTTATCTATATCTGAATTACATATACATGTTTGTTTAGATTATATTTTAATGCCAGTGAAGCTTGAATTGATAGATAACTCCTTTTTTAAATCTTTTATATTAATATACAAGAAGTATATTAACCTTCAAACCAACATGTCTATGGTGACAGCAGACCTAATATGCAACAGAAGTAGCAATACTGTTTCCAGTTATATACCTAACTGGATTTCAGACACTCCATTTGAATCTGGTTTGTTCTTGTTGGTCAGATGAAATGATTTTAAAATGGTGCTGATTAGTTTTATGATTTTTATAGTATGTATATTTTGTTCCTTGTATTCCAACACAATCACTGAATAACCTACATTAATGTCAAGAGAGATATAGACAGGCAGAGTTTGTATTATTTCATATTTTGCTAAACTGATACCATTGTGTCACGGTCCTGGGTCATGTGACCCAGTGTTTTGAGTTTCCCTGTATTTTGACATTCATTGTTTATGTTTAAGTTCGTTTAGTCATCTTAAGCGCCGAGGTTGCTCAGTTTTAGTTCTCTGTTTATTAGATCCCTTTATGTCATCACCCCTGTGTTTTTCCCTGTGGTGTCATGATATCATTCTAGTCAGTTGTTTCCCACTGTGTTACCACTTGCCCCGATCACCTCCTGTGTGTATTTAGTCTATGTGTTTTCTTTCAGTCTTTGTCAGGTTGTCTGTTTGGTTTCATGTCTAGCCATGTCATGTCTCAGAGTTCTTTGTACTGATCAGGTTCATGTTCATGTTCATGTTCGGTTTATTTCATAGTTCCATAGTCGCATGTACCTGCTCAGTTTCATGTCCATGTCTCTCGTCACAGTTTTCATAGTTATTTAGTTATTTCCCAGTTTATGTTTCAGGTTAGGGTTTGCCCTGTTCGCTCTTGCATTGTTTTTGTGCTCACATTTGGTCAGTCAAATAAACTGCTCACCTTCTGTTTAAAACTCAGTTTCGTCTCCTACCGTGTCTGCATTTGGGTCCCACTATTCACTCAAACACACATTGATTATATGTTTTTTTTTGTGTGTTTTTTTTAAATAAATATTTTTATTGGGATTTTCTTATAGTAATAGACATAGACAAAGGAAAAAGAACACAAGAACCAAACCAGGCAATACAAAATTCTGAGGCACATACAAAGTACTTGGGGTAAACCACAACCCCCCCAGAAATCAAAACAAATCACAGTAAGACCAATAATCAGGCAAATTAATTCAGTTTGGGAAAGCCCCGCAACAAGGAGGATGACAATACAGGTCCAACGTATTTCAGATA
>VUQG01043616.1:4948-22423 GCA_015106755.1 Etia nguti
TAAAAAAAACATTTAAATATTTTTTTTTTTTTTTTTTTTTAGAAAGCAACAGCTATCCCATCCAAGAAAGCAGAGTACTTCGATGCTTCTGAGCCTGTCCAAAACAGAGTCTACAAGTCCTTGAAGGTCTGGTCTATGCTGGCAGACTTGGAGGAAAGTCTTGGCACTTTCCAGGTATGTTCAGTAATTTTCTGTGATATGGTTTGAGACCTATATATCTAATGGCAGATACGCTCATATATTTGATATTGGTCTAAGAATCATCTATGTTAAGTCTAAGCTTTTCTCTTTTTCTCCACAGTCTACGAAAGCAGTTTATGACCGAATTATTGATCTCCGGATTGCCACTCCACAGATCATCATCAATTACGCCATGTTCCTTGAAGAGCACAACTACTTTGAGGAAAGCTTTAAAGTAATAATGTGTAGCTAATTAACTAGACCACTATTTATTTTCAAAATACAGTTTGTCCTTGTCAACTGTAGCACTCTTTTTAATGACGTTATTAATATTTCTTTCAGGCATATGAACGTGGTATCGCTCTTTTCAAGTGGCCAAATGTTTACGACATCTGGAACACTTACCTCACCAAGTTTATTGATCGATATGGGGGCAAGAAGTTGGAAAGAGCCAGAGATTTATTTGAACAGGCATTGGATGGCTGCCCAGCCAAATTTGCTAAGAGTGAATATCTTTGGTTGAATTACACTGACAAATTTTGTACCTTGCAGTCCCCCCCAATTATAAAATTTACTTAACCACAATGGCTTTCTTTTCAGCTATTTATCTACTGTATGCCAAGTTGGAGGAGGAGTATGGATTGGCACGACATGCCATGGCTGTATATGAAAGAGCAACACAGGCAGTAGAAACTGAGGAGAGACATCTCATGTTTAACATCTACATCAAGAGAGCAGCTGAAATTTATGGAGTTACATATACCAGAGCAATTTATCAGAAGGCTATTGAGGTACAGTAGCATTATCCTATCTCTTAAATACAGCTGCATTATCCTTTTGAATAATTGTTTTTTAAAATTCTAAACTCATAATTACAGGATCCACCATGATGTGATGCTATAAAGCTTTTTACTGTTCATTTTACAGAATGCCATTATTCATCACAGGACTTTACTTTCTGGTCAGAAATGAGACTTTTCCCAAATTAATTCACTTTTATGGCACTGTTGGAATATTGTAAATATCCAAAAGGTCATATTACATTTACAGATCGCTAGATACAGAATTTCATGTTTATTTTAGCCACAATTGATAAGATAATCCATGTCAGTTAAAGAGCAAAATTGATTTAATGACTGACCACATTATTAGTTTGCAAATATAATAAATCTAGACAGTAGTCACCCTCTTTAAAATAAACATTAATGTATACTTTATTGATCCCCGTGGGGAAATTCCTCTCTGCATTTAACCCATTCACTCAGTGAAGCAGTGGGCTGCCATTGGGCGCCCGGGGAGCAGTGTGTAGGGACAGTACCTTGCTCAGGGGTACCTCAGGGTAGTCGTTCAGGGGAATCGAACCCCTGACCTTCCGATCACGGGGCCAACACCTTACCTACTGAGCTATCCCTGCCCCAGGGATACCTTATTTTTTGTAAGGTTGTTCATAATTATGGCATTTTTAATATATACAAAGATCAGAAGTCATATACTTAATGTAAAAAGAATAACTTTACATTCTGATGGACAAAATACTGGTTACCCTTAATTACTAAACAAAGTTGCATTACAAAAATAAACTTCCCATCACCCCGGTACTCATTATCTATTACTCACCGAATACAACATTTCGCATTCCTGGTTTTGGTAAATGGTTCTGTGCAGTGTTCATACCATTTGTGTTTATCCAGGTCCTTCCCGATGAGCATGCAAGAGACATGTGTCTACGGTTTTCTGATATGGAGAGTAAACTTGGTGAGATTGATCGTGCTAGAGCAATCTACTCCTACTGCTCCCAGATCTGTGACCCAAGGGTAAGCGAATTCACCCCTTCTAGTCATTCTGTCTACATTTGCTTCAAAATCTTTGGTTATATTTCTTCAAATTTTTACTTGACGTTTCAGGTGACTGCTAATTTCTGGCAAACCTGGAAAGATTTTGAGATCCGCCATGGAAATGAGGACACCATTAGAGAGATGTTGAGGATCAAACGAAGTGTCCAGGCTACATACAACACACAGGTCAACTTTATGTCCTCTCAAATGCTGAAGGCCACAACAAGCTCCACAGGCACTGGTAGGAGAAGTTTGGTTAACCTAAAAGTGTGCTCCATTTAGATGTAGTAACATGAATATCACTGTATGTGTTATATCAGATATTGGGTATTTGATATGTTTGAATTTATATTAATATGGTTGAATGGGCTGTATTTACTCCAAACCTTGAAGGAACCTCCTAGACCTACACAAGAATTAACGTAGTGTCTTTTTGATGTCATTTTCTATGTATTTATTTATTTGTTTTCTTCAAGTGGTTCTGCATTTGTCCAACCATCTGTTTCTGGTGTTCAGTGTCAGATCTTGCTCCAGGCCAGATGGGAATTGATGATATGAAGATGTTGGAACAGAAAGCACAACAGCTTGCTGTAGAGGCTGAACAGGACAAGCCTAAACCCAAAGAGAAGATTCTCTTTGTCAGGTTTGTTCTTCATTATTTTTTAAGTTAAAAGTATCTGTAGATTTCTTTTTAATATAACAGAACTTCATCTTCCAAAGGAAAATGAGACAAATAAATCATTTTCACTTTAATTATGCAGGAGTGACACTTCTCGCAGTGAGCTGGCAGAACTTGCCAAACAAGCCAATCCTGATGAAATAGACATCGATGATGATGAGGATGAAGACGATGACGACCAAGGGCCGGATGGTGAGTGAAAAAGACAATTTTCAGAATGTTTTTTGTAAACAGTTTCGATGGAGAGATTTTCATGAATTTCTCTTTTTCCTCTTGGCTTTACAGAGGTGCAGCTTGAACAGAAGAGCGTCCCTACAGCTGTTTTTGGAGGGCTTAAAGATGACTAGACAATAATTCCCTCAGACTTGTAAATTTGAGTTCTACGTCCTCTTGTGGTCATTCTACTGAACTATTCATAAATGTGTAGTTTTATTCAGTTGCATTTAATAGAGTTTGACACGTGGGGGGGAAAACAGAATGGCAGCACTGGTGTTTCTGTTTATTTTCCTTGTGGATTTGTGTAGTTTGTAATATAAAGATATATTAGTTTTGACCACTTGGTGTCAGTATTTCTCAAATACTCAAGAGGGCTCAAGATAACTTTAGTTGTGTGTTATGAATTATTATTTGCAGTAACACATTGACTGTAATTGAAACCTGATATAGTTTGTCTTTGTTTTTTTTGTTGCTTTTGGTTGTTTTATAAAATGTAGGATACAAACAGTGAAAACATTTTTTTAAATCCAATAAATGCAAGGATCTTTCTCTAACAGGAAGTTCTACCCTAGAAAAACATGGGGGAGGAGCATGTTTCTTCAGTCATTTGAAACTGGAGCTGTGCATTCAAGCCTCACATTGTTGGCTTGAGGGTCACCAGTAGATGGGTGTCTTGTAATGCCAAGAGTTTCTGGAAAGCTTTCCTAACTTGTAGACAAATGTCACTATTCAAATCTTCAAAACGGTCTCTACTATTTAATTTTTTTTATTTCCCCCAGGGATAAGTGCAGGATTGCTGGGCTAATTGATATTTTTGACAGTTTTTTGGTAATAATGTTACACCCAAAATACCACAATTTTTGTATTTTAGAAGTATTTTTATTCACACTATTTTTCCACACTCTTGGCAGTGCTTTTCAGTTATGTGCAAGCAGCTCTGGCTGTGACAAACTGAATGTCTAAAACTGCCTTTGTAATCGAAGTGATAAATACCTGATTGAAAAGATGTTTTCTTTTCAAAGTAATCTTTAATTAAAAGATAAACTGAACTGCTTGCTGCATTTGCTGTATAGTCCTCTAGAACTCTTTTTCTTTATTCAGAAATGACTAGAAGCAGAACTATGTAAGTAGTCAATGATGTTTGAGGAATGACTTTTGTGATTAAATATATAGAATTATTTAGGCATTTGATAGAAAAGATCTTACACTTTGCTACCATCCCATCCAAAGAGTTAAACATACTGAGTTGGGGAAAAGGTTCTGACTGGGAATTATTGTTTCTTTTATAATTAGATTAAAATAGCTGAGAGGTAATCCTCTTACAAAGTTACTGCAGTGGAGAACTTGAAGGGCTTTTGGAACGAACATCATATGATGAGGCACTCTTAAGATTTGTTTTCCAGTGTGGATGGCAGCAGAAAACATGGGTTTAAAAACAGATGGAAAAGAAATCCCTTGAGTCTCATTATAAACATCCAACAAAACAATTTTTCCAGAATGAATTCTACCTCTTTTTATTTTAGAAACTTCTTACTAGTTTGCCTGTATGTTTGCTCTGTTCTAGTCTTTGTGTTTTGTGTGCCAGTTGTTTTAAAGAGGTAATAAGGTTAACATCACCATACTGTATCTACAGATAAATTACACTGCTATAGCTCTTTGTAAGGCAATGGTTATTTAATGAGAACTTAATATAGCTTTTCATAGAGTTTAATATGGTTTTCGTTACTTTTACATGTTAATGGACAATTGAGGGGAACAAGTAAAAGAGTAATACAAATACCTTTACTAATTTAACCTACCTTCGATTCATTTTTTACTATATTTGTTTGCATAATATATAGATCTGTATGTTCAGAGCGGATTTAGCAAATCTTATTTTGATTAATTATTTTAACAGCTAAAAGTCCTTAACGTTCTCTGTGTTCTGTCTGCAATAGGCCAATAGTTTGCCCACTACAGTGGTGGATATATTTATCAAGATCATACAGGTGAGGTAGTTTATGACTAATATTGCCAAATACATACAAGTTAAAACCCCAAATATTTACAGAAATTGTCACATAATCAAGACATGGATGACAATACAGAAACTGAAGGTAGAGTAAGGCTCAGAGAGGTAAATTTTATATGTGTGTGTGTGTGTGTAGGCTACATTTTTTCTGATATCAGTCGAGTTATGCTACTAATTCTAAATTTAAGACAGTACTTGTAGACTCTAGATTCTGTTGGCGGACACATTTTTAAATATTTTAAATCAATGAGTTATAGTAAATCTACATGTTTTTTCGAAGCTTACTGGCTGTTTGACTTTCTCACTCAAAAGGTGTCCTTTCATCCACCCACTTGTGTGCCAGCAGATGCACCTGTAGCAAAAGCACCGCCACACCTCTACCTGCTCTATCATAAACATTGAGGTCCCGCCCATATTGTTAAAGCTGATTTTCTATTGGACGGTGGAGTGGACGAGCGATTCCACTGTGGAGCACCTGGTAGTCAGTCATCGGCGGGACGAAAGCTGAGCTACGTACAGTGAGCTGACAACACGGCAATGCGGACGAAGAAGGGCAAAAACGAGGGGAATAGTCTGGTTTATAATAGCCCAGCCGGTCGGGGCTTTAGTTGGTCTTAAGGCAAAATTAAGCCAGGACTTCGTCTTGGAAACCTCCGAGAAAAGGACCTTAGTTCGATTTGGAAGTAGCTTCGGAGCGGATATTTCCCTACAAAACCCTGAACCACATCCGTATTCCCAGCCCCCGGTCGTATGGAATCGTCTGCTCTAAGAATGATCGCTTGAATATTTTTATACTGTATCCTTTTTTTTTCTTTTTTTTGCCAGCACCGCTTCCCATTTTTACAGACTCACTATGGTGGACTCCCCTACCATGAGGAAGACTTTTGTAGTCCCAGACATAAAATCATTGGATTTGTATGACTGCACTAAATCAAAAATATGCGCAAGTGTCGGATGGCTGCTGGCAAAGTCCTACGGCAGCACAGGTAGGTTTTAGTTCACACGGCAGGCCTGAATGTTATGCGCAAAGGTTGTGTTAAGACCATTTGTTGTCCAACAATGTGTTTATATTGTGTTTAACAGTGTAGCGAAAATCGGTATGCATGTAGGGGAACTGCAGTGTGTGTAGTTCAGCGATTTTCAGCACAAAGAGGCGCATATGAACAGAGGAGCAATGCATTGTATGCATTTTTTTTGACACTGACACATGTCATTTGTTCTCAGTCAATGGGTGGGCACATTTGGAGGTATGTGTGTCACAGAAACGGCCTCCTCCTGTAGGCCTTATCACACTAGCCCATTTTGTCGCATTTCTAGCCACCAGGCTTCAGTCAGAAATTGCAGGCTAGCTGCTGGGGATGTTTTTAATCCGGTTACGCAGACAGGGCACAAGCAGGCAGCGCAGGCGTATGTTTTTTCAGTATCTTTCTTTTTCTTAGTGATGGTGAAAGTCCGCACTACCCACAGTAAACGCTGGTTACTGCTTCATGTTATTTGGATCAAAAGTAGACCATAGCTCATTGTGCGCTCAGAGAATAGACTGCCAGTGCTCTTGTGCCTTATTATCAGGGGGGTTCTTTCCGTGTCCTTAGTCAGCAAATTTCAAGAAGCATCTGGGAGAAGCTTTGTAACACAAAACGCACACCCACAACATAACCAAAACATGTTTTCTGTACTTAACAAGTAGCCTATCATAAGAATTTGTTTTGTCTTATTTTCTTGAGGCATCTCGTCAGCTTTGACCCTGAGGTGATAGCATGGCTCTTTGTTTGAGCACTCACTGGTGAAGATTAGACCTTATGAAGCAGACATCCGATGAGCCTTGTAAAGAAAAAGCCTTGATTGCTTTATTTTCTCAAAAGTAGCCTACGCATGATGACATAATGTGGTTATTAAAAAAAAAAAAACATATTACTATACTAATACAAGGACCATACATTCTTGGATCTTTTGGTGTTAAAGGTTTTTTTTAATGCAGGCATTACTTATTTTATCCTGAAATAGGTGTGAGGAGAACTTTGTTTAACTTTAGCAACATGAGTTGTTTGTTTCACAATTTCAGGCAGGTCCCAGGTTTAGGACTCTGGGCTGCAGCTTATGTGTACTCTGTTAAGCACCTCAACCACACCCTATGGTCAAAGTCACTCCATGCCAAGCTGCAGGAATGTAAGGACAAACACTGTTATGATGTGGAGGTTTTCTCTCGATCAAGTTCAATAGCCCTGCTGATGGTAATTTTTTGTGAAGCTGGGTGACATCATCCTGTCCCTTACTAGAAACCTAGCTCATTAGGACAACACAAAGCCCAACAGGAGCCAGACAGTCATCTGGTCATGAGCCTTTTTAGGTCAGTTAGTCTATAGATAACAATGGGTGGCATTTTAAATTCCAGTCTCTGCAAAAATGGAATTTCACATGGATAACAAAGTAGTGTTTACATTGTGTTTCATATTTAGTTAGATTATTTGCTAAAAAGCTAATGTTTAACTAATTAAGGAAACCAGTAACCACTTATTGAGTTAAGATTAAAAAAAATTAAAAAAAAATCTAGTATAAAATTAGCATCAGTGGTAATGATATGGATGGACTGATATATTTGTGTTTGCATAACAAATGTTTCAAGGATGGCAGCACAATTTCCACAATGAAGTTTCCTACAAGATAGTTTCACTTTTGCCACAAGCAAACCCCTACAGTTAAGTTTACCATCTTCAGTCAAGATTTTTCAAGATTTCCAGTTTGAAACAGAGACTTCAGTCTTGTAATGTGCAACACATTGTCCCAGTGGTCAGCACTGTTTTTCACTTCCTGGTTAAAATGCTTTTTTACATGTTGAAATATTGGGCTGCCATGATGATTTCACTGTCTCCTTTAACCAAGGAAACATGGACCTTATGTTTTAACAAGGAAGGAGCCTGCAGGCTGTAACTCCTCATTCTAGCAATGGACAACTCACAGCATCTACACGGTATCTTTTCAATACGCTCTGCTCTACCTAGGGACATTTGGCTATCAGCATTTATTTTTTAATAACCACCATTACTGGTGATTTAATTAGGTTGCCACTTCTTTACATGGAACTTTCTCCTATTTGATACCAAAATGGAAATTTTATAATAGAAGACTTGTAAGGGCAAAATGCCTGTGAGTCTTGATTTAATAACTAAATATCTAAAATATAATATATATTTTCTGAAACTTGTTTAGAATGTGGCTAAAAAGCAATATTATGTCTAATATTTTCCATGCAGGGTTAAAAAAAAAAAAAAAAAAGTTAGTCAAGAATGTAATTAATTATTTACCCTTGAAGTCCTTGAAGTTGACATGAGAAATGAGTTTCCAGATCATCTGAGTATGACTCAAGCTGGAATGGGACAAGAAACTCGATTTACCTGTTGAGGCTTAAGAAATACTTAATCTTATAGTAACAAGTTCAAGGGTATGACATTTGTGCATTCTGTTATTCAGGTTTCCTTCTAATCATTGCCAGCATGAATTATCTGTGTTTGTTTTCCATATCTGAATAACAGGAAAACAGACTATGCCCCTGCTTAAATATTGTCTTTTATGTCCAACAATCTCTTGTTAGAGTCATCTTATGTTTTCTTTTCTTAGCAATAAAACCAAACCACCTCACACTTTGACCCACTCTTACCATTACAGTAGCATGTTACCTTCACATAGCTACAAAGTTGCTGGACCATCCTGTTTGACTGATTACTCATCCTTTTCCAATCATTGTAACCATGGTGAGTCAGCAAGGGAGAAGGACCTGAGGAGGATGTTGGCTTGCTTTGAATGTTTACTCAAACAGCTGGGATTCCTGTTCACTATATGTTAAACTTTTCATGGCAAACGCAATGACATAGTTAACAAGTGTGTTTCACAATAAAATGATACACCATGAAAAGTAAATCGCCATGCTACGCAGGGATCTCAAAGGTCCAAGGAAAGTTTAGAATAGCACGGACACATTTGGTTCTATTGGGGAAACTTTTGCAAGTGGGATACTGGCCTAGTCTTTCAGCATTATACTGTTAAATGCCAAAACACCTCAAATATTATTAAGACTTTCTCTCTCTAAAATGTGCTTCTCTGTACACTTGCCATTTAATGGAGTTTAAGCTTGTGCTATAGCAAGGTGGTGCCCATGTGATAGGATATACAGGCCTGGTAGAGGGAGCTACTGGTGAAGGTATTTGGAGATGGGAAACGCTTGATGTATAGTGCAGAAAGTATCCTTTTTACAATAGTAATCAAATAGTACAGTATTATTTAAGAAAGGGTTTATGATAAGATCTCTTTGTTGGAGATGGGAATAATAAATAATAAAGCTCAGATAAGGTGGCATTAGCATTTTACACAGAACGAGGGGTCACGTGTGGGGTAGAATGTTACCGTGGCCCCTCTCACCACTGCTAGGTTTGGGGCAGCAAAACAGTACCTGCTTTGTTCTAAAAATGAGAGCATATAATCGCCTGTTTGATTCTTCACCACATGATGATGTTATTGTGTAATTTTCAATGAAGGATTTAAAAGTTAAAACCACTTGCATTATTATAACACATATAATGCTGAGTTAGTTAAGATACAGGAATTGTATTTTTGATTGGCTTTCATTTACTGCCTAAGGATTACATGGAGAAATTTCATAATTTAAGCTTCCTTCAATCTATAGTCATCTTTGTGTTGGAGCACTTTTAAATGAATGTCTCTCAGAGTTCCAGAAAGGCTCCTATGTGAAGCCTGAACATTTAGATAGTCATATCCAGCAGGTTGATATTCATTGTGCTAAAGCTCACACCCCAGTGTAAAGTGACAATTGGTGGATTGTGGATTTCTTTGCCTTGTTCAAATCAGTTTTTATTTCCACCTAGCAAACTTTGTGAGAGTTTGTATTGTTCTGTGTGTGATTACTGTTGGACAAGTGCAGTATGGCTGTGAAATGACCAGCATGCAAGCTCAAATAGTCAATGAGGTAGAGGGACATGTGGTTCCTGTTATCAGCAGGCTATCAAACGATACAGGTCAGTACAGATGATATCTAACACAGCTAAACTGACTTTCAACCACATTAGCAAGTTCTATAAATCTTACTGCATTTTTTGATAGCTTGGCCAGATTTACCTAAGAAAAAATTAAATACTCATCACTAAAATTGTGCTGTGATCTTTAAGTTTGTAACACTGTTTTCATTGTTTTCTTTAGTCCCGGGTTGGAAACTAAGACATTAGGGTTAACAAAAGCACAGACCCCCTGAAGGATTAAGAATTGCAGTCAAAATCACAAATTGCTTGAATTGCTCTTCCTAACAAGTGTTCCTCTAGGTTACCATCTATAATAATGTGTTTAGAAGCTTTGTACACATTTGACTTTTGCCTTCTTACTCAAACCAGTAGATAAGCATTGACCCCATGAACTGTAAAAGTGACAGAGGTAGTTGCTCCTGCTTATGCAAACAAAACAAGCACATGTTTTTAATCTAAATGTTCCCTTGGCAGGGCATTGATGTTAATATAATTGCGGTCTCACAATGCAATGCTTGGTTAAGTGTATTCCAGTTCGTCATGCTATTTGTTACCTTGTATTACTTTTAGTTTTTAAATTGGGTTTGTGCTTTACTAAATAATTGTTGCTATTTTTGCTGTGCATGCGCATAGTTTTGGGGAGCTGTATAATAATTTGAAGCCTCAGTTTTCTAGCCACTTTGTTTCTGATATGTGTCACACAAAGTCATCATTCATGGACAGGCTATGTCATAGGGAAATCATTCTTTTATCGATCTTTCCTATCTCACTGAGTTGTGGCATTTGCATCCTACTTTGCCTTCTGGGATAATTTTTTTTTGGTTCACCTTTTTGTCTTTTACACATTGCAGTGGAATTTTTTTTCTTTTACATATACAATGCACCTATGTGACCCAAGATGATTTGTTTTTACAGCACTAAAGTAGGCACTCTAGTTTTGGCACCTGGGAGTATTTACAACAGCATGAACCATGTGGCATGACTGATCATATTGTGTGGCAACTATAGTCATCATAGGGTGAGACAAAGGGAACAGGGCATTGATTAAAGGAGGCGGCTTTTGTTTCGACAGCTGATGTCAATGGATCCATTACATGATTATATAATGATACAGCAGTTTAGTGACACCTCCCTTGTAATAATCCCTTTGTTCTTCTGTTATGTATAGCCTAAGGCTCTCAAACACACAAAAACACAATTTTTTCCTTTCTTTTTGAAGACATACTGCTTGTGTTCAAGCAAGTCAACTTTTTTTGTCCAAGTGCCTTTGAAACAGCAAGTCACATGTTTGTTTATGGTTGCACACAGAAACTGGCTGTTAGGTTTGCTGCAGAGAAACCAGTTTCAAAGGGGGTGTGTCAAGTTTGTGTTTTTAGGGTAAACGTATAAAAGACAGATCATTTTAACACACTCATTTGTGCACTAGTGTTGAAGCCTCAGATTTTTGTGTTTTCGCTGTTGTCATCATATTTCGTCTTTATTTTCACATTGGATGAGAGGGTATAGCCGGAGGGTTTTATGGTTGTGCGGTTAGCACTGTCACTTCGCAAAAAAAGATCCCTGGTTTGAATCCTGGTTGGGGCCTTTCTGTGGGGAGTTTACATGTTTGTTCTCCTTGTACCTGCATGGGTCTCCTCTGGGTACTCTGGCTTCCTACCAAAATCCAAAGATGTGCATGTTAGGTTGGTTATTGGTTATTCTAAATTGGTCTGGGATAAGAGGGAGATAAAGTGCTTAAAGTGTATAGAATAATACACTTTATGAGTGCATGCTTAAATGTAGCTTGTGGTTAAAGTGTCTTGATGCATGCTCAATCATCCAGGTAAGTAAAATCTCCAAAAGTTGATTCTGTTCGCTGGACGTACCGTTTTCAGTGGGAGAAACATTTCGTCACTCATCCAAGTGACTTCTTTAGTCTCAGCTGACTGCAGGTTTCCCCAATCTTATAAACAGTACAGTACATGTGGTTAAAGTGTTTTGAGTGGTCAGTAAGGGTAGAAAAGCAGTATATAAATGTGACTACATTCTTATCTAGTTTTGGCTATCTTGCGTGCTGAGCAAGGTACATCCAGGATCCATTGTGGTATTAAATCTGATGCTAATTTTGGCAAGTGAAAAAACAAACAGAACAAAATGTTGAAGCAACTGAATGTTGAACAAGACAAAACGATACCCCCCTACAGTTGTTGTTTAAAGTATACACATACTTTAATGTTTATTCCTGGTTTATAGTTGTACAAGGCAAATCGTACTTGCAGACATGTTGCTTTGGACTTGTAGTTTCTAGTTTTGAAAAGCCAAACCAGTGCAGAAAGGCCTCAAACCTGCATTATTTAATATAGTACCATAACTCATGGGGTAACAAATTGAAGTCGTTTTGTAAAGAAGTCTATGAGAGACTTCTTTACCTCCCTTGCTTTTTAACCTCAGTAAACTCGTTCCTGATATGTTCATAGGCTTAAATGTTAGTGTATGCTTTACTGTGTGACTGACCAGTCAATAGCACACATTGTCCCTTGGTTTCACTGTGTCTGGTTATGTCTGGTTTGAAAAGGTAACATGGTTATAACAAAAACACTCAGCTCGACGGCTTACAAAGGACTTCACTAACCTATGGATAATGTCACAGTGCCTACATCCACTTTTTAAATATACTTTGTATGCTCTGGCAATATTGTTGCACACATGTCTGTAATTGAACCACTACTAGAAACTTTTTTTTTTAACCATTTGTGTCTTTTTTTCCTCTCTCTGTAGAAAATGTCCCTGCAGAGCTGCGTGACCCTTTCTACTGTGACCAGTATGAACAGGAGCACCTTAAACCCCCAGTAACACGCCTCCTGCAGTCATCAGAGCTCTACTGTCGCACCTACAGCATATTACTGGGTAGTACCTCAACTGAGGCTCAGCCAAAAGATAATGTCACCCTGCTGCAGCTTCTAACTCAGAGAGGCGTAGTTGCCAAAGACCAGGACACAACAGTGACTGATGCTGACCTCCGACATAAACCCATCAAAATGGTAAAATGATGAAACTGTCTGGGTGATGGGGACGGTGAAATGCTTATGTCTATTATCCCTGGGATTCTTTTTGTTAGACCAGATTCTCTGCTATGCAGAACTCTGTAGAAAAGCAAATGGGTTCAAGTTCACTTGGTTTCTGATATAGGGCCATGTTTATGCTTTGATTCTAGGGATTAAAGGGCATCAAAAAGACCCCCTACTCATTCAGCCCTTCCCCCACTCCCCTGTGCTGCCCAAGCTCATCCCAGAGGATGAGTGGATCCAGCTGCTAGGACAAGAGCAGTCATGGTCACATGAGGAATAACCACTTTACTTTAAGGGTGTGTGTGTGTGTGAGAGAGAGAGATGATCTAGATACAATAGATGGTTCAGATCAGAATAATAGCTAAACAATTTTGATGAAACATTAGCTGTTGTGTGTTAAGAGAATACTCTGGGTTGGCTGTGTGAGTCAAACCAAGAGAAACAGGTTTATCCTCTTAGCCCTTGACAATAGATTTCCTTCTCGCTTTCTTTCTTCCTGCTTGCTTAGTTCTTGTTC
Source organism: Etia nguti (assembly GCA_015106755.1). Lineage (NCBI taxonomy): Eukaryota > Metazoa > Chordata > Actinopteri > Cichliformes > Cichlidae > Etia > Etia nguti. The sequence goes on from VUQG01043616.1 coordinate 18,461, forward strand.
AAACATAATATAGTCATGTGTTCTTCAATGTGCATAAAAAACCTGCAGCTGGCTAAGATGTTTTTGCTAAAACTACAGGCTGAAATAAGGGGAATATTTTTATTTAAGGTAATATGCATTTCTTTTATGCCCCAGCTGGCACAACAACTTTCAAATTTAAAGTAGTCTTCCCTTTTTACAGATTATTATCCTTCTTATGGAATGGTATACAATGAAAATTCCCCAGCCATCTTGGTTTATGTACACACATGCTGTTTTTGAAAGCTAAGCAGGTACTGTCCAAGGATTAGTAAGGAAAATGGTGTTATGTTAGGTGAATGCTGGTTGCTTCATTGTTCCTGTTTGCTGGCCAAAGGAGCAGGTACTTCCCTCCTGATAGCACAGTTGTGATGAGAACCTTAGGTTTTTGCTTGGAATGGGCTTATCCATTGTTTTTTTTCTCAGCAGTATAACAGAGAATTTGAGTCCTCATTAAGAGTAGAACCTGCTAAAAATTAAAATTTTGATGTCATGTTGTTGAATAGATGCAGCTATAAATCTGACCCAATTAATGTGAATGCTGGCTTTTCCTTGACTTAGAGCGCGAGAGAGTGGTTTTTAAAGATAAAAGACGCAAAGCAGGATGAATAATGGTAAAAACAGAACCATCCTCTAAAAGGGGCTTTGGTAGTTTATTTTTACATAGTATTTTTCCTACTTATGCTCTGGTGAAAGCTTTAATGAATTGAAATAAAAGGAAGAATAAATAGTGTCACGTGCACCTTCACTTGTACCGACTCTGAGATCACATAGTTGTTATATCAGATTAGTGCAGGACTTTCTTTTATAAACATGCTTGCTCTTTGCAGGTTTTCTGACATCACCTGCACCAACACCAGTACCTTGATCTGATGTCACACATTATGATGTCACATCAACGTACAAATTGGCATTTAATGTCAAAAATCTTAAAATTACAATTTTTTTTTTCCACTTGCAATCACTGTAATAATGACTATGGTTATAATTTCTACTGGGATTATTAGATCCAGTAATAACTGCCTAATGAGATATGCCTCTTTCATGTATCATGTTGCTGTAGTTTCTGAGCAAACAAATGTCTCAGCTGCCTGCCATGTATCTTAGCTCTGAATGAGGTTTCCAGGTCAGGAAATGGTACCGCTTAACTGTAAATCCTAAATTTGTTATTTGGCTGTTACTGTTAATGCTGCATTTGCTGTTTTTCTCCTTTTGTGTATAAGCTTTCCAGTAGCTGTTTGGCTTCTCTTTGGGCTTGTCACCACTGACTGGCACTGCAGCTACAGTGTGGCAAGCAATGAAAGTGGGTCATGCTGCAGCAATAGAAGTATGGGGCATCATTGTGGGTCTTGGCCAGTAAACGGCTTTGCAGCAGCAATCTGCTGCAGGACTGCTGTATATTAAAGCTTCACATATTTGAGTCAGACAAGGTAGATAACATGCTACATGTATTTAAAAGCATGTTGAGTCATGCTTGTAGCTGACTGCACACTAGTGCCAGTTAATCTGCAAAGCCATCAACTGTTAATGACTTTTTACACTATTATTGGTAAATCGCACAATTTCATATTATTGCTGCTGTTTGCTAATCAGTGTGTTTGCTAATCATGTAAATCCAGCGTTGCAGGTTTATCATAAGTCGTAAGGACACATTGGGAGCTGGCTTGAGTTCATGCATCAGCACTGGAGTAGACTGCCACTGACCTAATCAAAGTAGGGCAAAAATCTAACAGATGGTTAAAGATAAAAGCTAACCTAATGCATACAGAACTGTAAGTTATCAATTATTCTCCTCCTCCTGTACATAGAATGAAGCAGGATTTACTGTTTGTCCCCATTTTTATTCCTTGATGTTACTCACAGATTGAAAAATATTTAGGAAGAAAGGAAATGGTGTAAGTTAGGACTCCAATTTCTAAAATAAAAATAAGCTTAGAAAGAAATGAATATCCTTTTTAAATTTCTTATACATTGGTGAGGTAAAGTACTTTTCAGCTTCAGCTTCTGGTTCAAAGTACTTTTCTACATTCATAACTTTTAATTATTAAAGATTTCAATGGCTGAATTTTTATTTTTTTTCATGTTAATTTACTACGTCATATTACTTCCAGTTTTGGATATAGATTATATCAAGATTTTATGCCCCACAAGCCAGTGAGTGGGTAACACTACATGGATAAAAGAACTAGGGCATTTACACACCTTCACAGGAGTTTTCATGGCATCCTATTTTAAATCCATAGACATTAATATGGAGTTGGAACCCTTTGCAGCTATAATAACTTTCACTATTCTAGAAAGGTTTCTAAAAGATTTTGAGTTGTTTGGGAGAATATTCAGAGGAGCATTTGTAAGCTCAGACACTGTTGTTGGGTGAGGGAGTCTGGCCAATGTTCTAATTCATCCCAAAGGTGTTTGAGGTTGAGGTCTGTTACGGGCCAGTCAAGTTATTCAACAACAAACTCATCCGGCCATGCCTTTATGGACTTTGCTTTGTACACTGGCAACAGTCATGCTGGAATATAAAAGGGCCTTCCCCAAACTGTTCTCAAGAAATTGGAAAAATTGTCCAACATGTTTTGGTAACTGAAGCATTAAGATTTCCTTTCACTGCTCCAGAGTCCAGTGGTGAGATAGTATTGTGTCTATGCTAGATGGGGGCATCGTAACACAAAAAACATACTTAGACTTCCTTGGAATTGGGTTCAGATCCTGCTGCCACCTCCACCCCATTACTTGTTGTATGTGTACTACTGCTAACTGTTTTTCTGGTCCACTACTTCTGATGGTGGCCCAGCCCCCATCACTCCTCAGATTGGGGATAAAGATCTTTGAAGATTAGAGATAATCTGCCATGCAGACTGAGTGCAATCATCCACTATCGCATGACATGCCAGAGATGACCACTGACTCACCAGGCACCTAACCTACCTCACGATATGAAACAAATTGGTTAAATTTGTTTCTGTAACAATAGATTATTCTAATCTATATGTAATATTACTAGAGAGACTGGGTTAAGTGTTGATTCCCCACAGTAAGTCATGTAGCTACAATGTAGCTATAATGCTGCTAAACCTCTTCCTGGTCTCCTGTTGGTTTTGGATGGCAGTGACACTTTGTCTTAAATCATAGTGCTGTGTTGGCAGGTTTTCTGGTCAAGTGAGCATCATTCAGGAGCTTAACTGAAAATAGATGTGGCAGACTATCTGAAACACTAACCATCATCTTGCACATTTATTCTGCTTTGGGCTTCTGTTGATTGATAACTAATGTGTGGTAATAAAACTTGTTTACAGTATACAAAATTACTTTTTTTTAATGCAGCCTTTCAACGCTTGTCTCTACTTGCTTAGGTATACAGTTCATATACATATGTTCATAGTATAACCTCTTTCTAAAATCCCTTTCTGGGCCCCAGGCCTGCCTGATCCCCTATTTTTCTCCCCATCAGGAGGCACCAAGCAGGGTAGGGAATGGGGTTAAGTCATATTTCAGACGTAATCAGATTTTGCCCTCATCATAATCTCACTTAATACTTAACAAGATGCCTTTTGCATTCTTTGTTTATCTGAGTTACATACATGGACAAACAGAGTTTCCAAATAATGCCATAAAATTCCATGTTGATGGGGTTAATTGGTGGCCTATTAATTTTTCGTCTGTGTGTCACATTGGTTTAAGGGGGCAAGGATGTTGGGTTTTTTTTGGTTTTTTTTTAGAGCTAGGACTAAGCCAGGAGCAGAGAGCAGTGCTGCAGTCAGGCTTGTACTGAGATGCATTATGGGTCAGCTGGTTGGTTGTTATGGTGATCTGGCAGGCTCTGTGCTGTGTGTTTGAGTTGCTCCTCTCATTAGGGAGACTTGTGATTTAGCTTAGTGAGCTCTCCTGGGTCTGCAATGGGAAATCCACTAGCAGCACCGCCCCCCCCCCCCCCCCCCCCCC
>VUQG01043616.1:22443-39023 GCA_015106755.1 Etia nguti
CCTTGGCGGCCCCCCCCCCCCCCCCCCTATCTCCTTTCATTCTCCCCTTTTTTGCCATGAATTACCCTCTGAATAATTACTGTAAAGCATAACATCGGAGTCAGCCACTCTCACTAGTTCTGTCATGCATTTCTTCTTTTTCTCTCAGTCATCTTCTTTTCACACTGTGGCAATAGCTCCAACCTATGATTACACACTTTGCGGCTGAAAGCAAAAATGTTATATCATTTTGCTTTCATGGTGGAGCATAGTTACTGGCAAAATTTAGTGGTTGTTAGGAAAATACAAGTGAACCATCGCTTATCAATATTCTAATATTATATGATTAAACACATGTATAATATGTAATCTTACATGATAATAATGTAATTGATGTTTAATGCAGTGGACATTTTTGTTATGCTTGGATCACATGGACTCATCCATCAAGAAATAAAATTTTACATTTTCCAAGGATCTGTATTTTGAACTACAGAACATTTTAATTTTTTTCCCAATTCTTAGAATGTTGGAATGATCAGTACCAAGTAATTATATTCTGAATCCCTATTCATTTTGCTTTTTGTGGGAATATTTACTGCTTTGATGTTTCAGCCCTACAGTCCCTGTATTAGGCAGGACACGCAAAAGCAGTAACACCAGTGCTGGCAACAGTGTTTGGCAAGCAGGTCACTCAGGGCCACACTGCTCACAGAGACGGACTACAGCCCATCCAGAGAGCTTTGACCAATATTATCTGGCAAGCTTTTGCTGGCATACCCCACCCAGCCTGCCTGCCCAGGCACTGTATGTGTTCAGGTCAGCACTTTACATCAGGGATCAGTAGACAGATATGCACACAGCTGGACTGCCACTGCCCCCCATCTGGGGCTACACAAGAGTTTAAGAGGAAAAGAATCTCTGAAGTTGCAAGTAGTGAAAGGCGGCAGGCACCGATTTGCATATATTAAGCTCAAAATTATTGATAAGATTATGAAGGAATGGCCCCACAGTATGTTTTCAATCTGCCTTTTGCCTCTCTGCTAGCCTGACTTAATTATTGTAACAAGCCTCTTGTTGCAGTTACCTATTAATGGAGAGATTGGGACCCAACTGTACTGTTGAAAAGCAATTTAAAAGGATATAGATAAGACAAATAAAGAAGGATCATACATGTTTTGAATTTGTTTACAAGTGTTTAGGTTATTGCGTATGAGATGCTAGCAGCAAGAGAGTGCTGCTGGCAGTGCATTACTCACTCAGAGTGACGAGAAAGAGCGAGAGAAAGGTGGCCACATTCTAAAACTGAACAAATTTATTGGCAATTTGTATAAAAAGTAGAACTAATATTCTGAACAATTATGAATATGATGTGAATTGCATACATTTAAAAATGGTTCAACTATTATCATTTGCAGCAGTAACAAGGTTGACTATAAGATAGTGTTGTACTCTTTGCTTTGCTCTGTTTGTACTGTAGCGTACAAACAGAGCACAACTTCTAATAAGTTAACAGGGTTATAGAGTTAAAGGGTTCAGTCTAGCTGAGCTGATAATGTTACTGGAACACTTTAACAGGCTTTGCCTGTAAGACAGAACACTGCTAATGTCTTTTATTTATTAGCCAGAGCTCTGTAATGGTCTTGTCTAAGTAACTTAAAATTGTGATTGTTAAATACGTTTAAGTACATTTTTTTTTTCTTTTTTTTGCTTGATTGTATTTGAATGGGGAAAATCAAGGTTTTATAACCATTTTGTGTGGCAAAAATACATTCGGTCACAAGCACCTGTTTCTTAAAGAGAATGGTGTTCTTTGTTACGCTTCCTGGTGATCTAGTTACAACCCCTCATTTTGTCCTGCAGTCTCTCACACATGAGTCATACAGAACTACTTCACTGTGCAAAAGAGAAGGGAAATGGCTCAAAGAAGGCAAATAAAGGGAAAGCAGGTAAGGAATGGCAATCTTGCAAACCATGTGTTCACCTGCTACAGGTCCAGTGCCTCTTTAATGATTTAATGAGGGCATAAACATGAGTCCAAAGGTCACCCACATCTACTGATGTGTGTGCTTACTTGTTGAGAGCTGTTGTTAGTTTCTGCTGACTCATAACTGGCTTCTAGTGACCTCTGGAGGGTGTTGCATGTAAATACTGGCAGTGATGCAGCAAATGAATTTTGCTGTAAAAAGGACCATGCTAGAAAAGGATCCAACATTACTGTCTTAACTGTAATAGATTGATGCTGCCCAGGGTCTTGCCCTTCACTTCCTTTTTTTTTCTTCCTATGTGATTTGGTGAAGAGTGCTCACCTGGCAGTGATAGATGCCTTGATGGCTGTGGGAGCCATGGAGACACTGACTGCGGTGAAGACATGTAGTTCTGCTGAGCTCCTGGGAAAAGCAGCCAGCTGGGAAGATGCTCTGCTTCACTGGGTTAATGAGGTAAGGAACAAGCCAGAGAAAAACAGTCTTTTTCAGAACCACACCTATTTTCTTTCAGAAGATGTTCTTGGTTCAACATTTATATGAGCACTAAGTTAGTAGATGAACTAGTGACTAATGAACTGTAATTCTCTAAACTACTTTGTTTTTTAATGCTTATTTCTGACTTTGTGAACACACGGTACAAAAGAATGTGGAAATGATTTTGTCTTGTTATCATGCTATTAGTTGAACCAGAATCTGAGAGAACGTACTGAAGGAGCCCAGAATGATTTGTCTGAGACCATTACAGACCCCCAACCTGTTCAACCATCGGTGAGTATTGCATTAAATTTTCAGTGTATTGTTATTTCTATCCAGAAATGTGTTATATTCTTGATGGGATTATGCAATCAGGGAAGGTCTGTTTTGTTTTTTTAGGGGAGAAACAGGGTGTATATACATGTGTATATACATGGGTGTAGCCGGCAAGTTTTTGCTATTTTAATGACGTCAGTTGCTGTTGCAAATCAGGTGGAGTCAGGTGTAGCTTGGCACAACATTCTAGACAGGTTTTTGTGGCACTAATCCAGAGTTATAAGTTGGTGTGGCTCAGCTTCTATAATAAGCAATTACGTGTGCTCTGCTCAAACCCTTTAAGCTGTAGTGGGTGAAAGTGAATGGGGTATCTAAGAAATGGAAGGAAGAACTTTTTTTTTTAACACAAAAAATGCACAACACAAAAAATGTATATTCGTGACACACAAATGCTGTAAATTGTAGAAATAATAGATTGCCAGTGTGCAAACATTCATTGTAGGTTACATAATAAAAAATACATTTAAATCTTTATAGATTCAATTCAGTGGGTTGCCTCAAACTCTGCATATTTGATGAGAGCTTTTTGTTCAATAAACAAAAGTTTACATGAAAAATAGCATGCTTTATCCAGTCAGAACAAAACCTTCCAGCTGCTACATTAGTATTTAGAAACTTTCACCCTGTTTTGGAGACAAAAGAAATATAAATTTTAAAAGAAGCTAATTTTTGTTTTTGCTTCCTTACTCTGCCAGTGCTAACAAGTATTGGCTGATCTATTAAAACAAGGACAATGTGGGCATTGCTTTTTCAAGAAGGCTGTCTTGTCATTTCGAGTAAATAAAGTAGTCACAACCCATTCTGTTTTTCTAGTTCTTCCACTCTAGGCTTAATATGTCTCCCTGTGCTCCTGTTCTCCATTTCCTTCTATTTCCCTTCTATCCCCCCCGATCTGACAGTGTCCTACTCGCTGGTACTGGAAACTTGTTCCTGTAAGTTCCCTCCTTTCCTCTGCTTCCTCCCCTTGTCCCTCCATCCTTCCAGTGTCTTCATCAAATTTATCAGCAAATATCTGATGGTCAGGTTTGTTTATTTCTTCCCCAAATGTGGTGTGAGAATGCATTGTGCATCACATCCTAGTAAGCATTAAATTGCACTTAACAGCATAAGTGTGATAGATTGGGGCAGTGACAATAGCTCTAAAGACATTGTTTGTGGACACGTGTGGTGCATGAATAGCAGTCTTTTTTTTTTTTTCAAACTGATCATCTGAAACTGCCATGTTCAAGTTTTTCTCAAGTTTCTGGCAAATATGTCTGTATGTGTTTATGAGATTAACAGAAAGGGTTCTAATTCACTGGTTCCCTGCCACAGTGGGCTGTTTTGTCTGTATACTATAGTTGTGCCTGAAACATTTTCTCTCTTTCTGAGATCGAATCTCTTTCTTTCATTCTGTCTCCTGAGACTTTCACTTGACCCACTTTTTCTGAAGAAAAAAACCCCCTTTCTTTCTGCTCCAGTTCAGTCACTCCCTCTGCATCTTCAGTTTGTTCACATTTGCGCTCTCCTGTTCACATCGGTTTAGCATGACCTTTCTTTATTTCATTTGTTGCTTTTCATCCTGTAATTACTTTTTATTATTGTGTATCACTGTGTGTCTGCTTAGTAGCATTTACCTATGTTTGATATACCTGATGGTTGATGGCATGAACTAATATGTGAAATTTATAAAATTACATTCAACAGTACATTCAGTCTGTGTGTGATGTTTGTCTGTTTTTTTGTTTTTTGTTGTTTTTTTTTAGCTCCGCTATAGGAAGGATAAAATTCAGTCCAAACTAAAGCCCGTTTTTCCAGTAGTGAATGAAGTTAAAGACCTGTCCAGTGGATGTGCTGTTGCTGCCGTCATACATTACTATTGCCCGGGCCTCCTCAGACTTGAAGGTACCAACAAACATTTTAACAGAATACTGTAAAAATGACCTTTTAGAACCTGAGACATTTGTGACAATTACATTTATTCTCATCTCTCTGTTAGATGTATGTATGAAGGATTCCATGTCTGTAGCAGATAGCCTATACAACCTGCAATTCATCCGTGAATTTTGTGACAGCTGCCTAAAGAGCTGCTGTCACTTGGCACTGGAGGACATGCTATATACACCACAGGAACTTCAGGTACTTTCACAGTCTGGATCACTGATGAACAAAAAATATATTCACACAAATACTGTGTTGTCTTCTGAGTGCTTGATTTATTTTCTGGGATTTAGATCAACTTGCTGAGCTTCCTGTCAGAACTGCTTAGCTGGTTTGAAGTACAAAGACCAGAATTTGTACAGCCAATAGATACATTAAGTAAGTCTCACTGATTTGCGGTCCTTTCTAAATATTGTTTAACATTAACATAGAGATGGTTGTAATTAATATATTTTAAAAAGTCTGTTTGTGACTTTTCTTTTGTCAGACGAATCTATACCAGTAACACCAAGCAGCTTGAGTGATAACAGGTACAGAAGCTTTCTGGGTGTGATTTTGCTGTTGTAGTAGACAAAGGGCAATGCATTATTTAGACAGTACACTCGTTTAATTGAAGTATTTGTACTTTTCAGTACCTCCCCCTCTATATTCAAGAAGCCTTTCCTCCCGATTTCCTCTTCTGCATCAGGTGAGATGAAGACTATGGTCAGGCATCATTACATTTAGCTACATAATCATTTTACAATGTGGTTCACTTATTTCCTTCAATCCATGTTTGTTTTTTAGTTGTGTTTTGTGCTGTTTGATAGTCTTGTTTTCTTATTTGGATAGACATTCGAAACTTTTTGTAAATGTTTTCCCTTTAATTTCTGTGTTCCATTTTTTTTGCATCCCGGTGTTGTTTGCATGCCTTTACATGTCTGTGTATGTCCCATTGTACTCAGGATCTTTGACTCAGTCTACCTCAATGTCTCATATAGAAGGAGCTGGAAAGACATGGACAAAGAAACCTCTGAGGTAGGACTAGCATATTCTGCACCGATTTAAGCATTGTCTGTTAAAATTTTTTATTTTTTTTAAAAATTGTTTTCATGCTTGCATTTTCTTTTTTTGTTTTTGTTTTTTAAGCCGGCCTTTGTCAGCAGTATCCTTCAGCATTCCTTTTGGGCTAGACAGTGATGTAGAAATTGTGATGGGCAACCCTGTAATAACCCGCTCTGTGAGCTCAGATCAGCTGAACCCAGCTGGTCAAAATATGGCAAGGGTGCCCTACTCCCCTCCCGAAGACCTCAGTCATTTGCTTAGCAAACCTTCTGGACCTAATGGTCCACAGAGAGCTTCCTGGGCCACCCAGACTCCCACTGTTCCTAAGTTGGCAGAGGAAAATGACCTCGGGACAAGTGAAACAGGAGAGCTGCCTACAATTGAAGAGGCGCTTCAAATTATTCACAACGAAAGCAAAATGGAGCCTCGTTTACACCCTGATGGTGCTCCTGATGGCTTCTACCTCCACTCTCCTGATGATCCTGCTAGTTCTCGCTATAATGGCAATTTACCACCAATCAGCTCGTCTGCACCAACCCGCTCAGGAATGATGTATCGGCCTACAGGAGAGTCCAGCGAATCCCCTCGCACTAGAAACACTTCTGAATGTTCACGAGATGATGACTCAGTTTTGAGAGATGGCAGTGTGGATTCAGATGCATCAGAAGACATGCCTAAACCCCAGTCCACTCCATCAACACCCGGTGCTGCAGGTGGTGCTGCTATTAGAGGTGGTAAGGAGGTTCCTGACAGTGGTGTGAAGATGACCAGTTTTGCAGAACGGAAAAAGAAACAGGTTAATGACTCTCCAAAATCTAGTGAATCTCCTCAGATGACCACATGGGCACAGAAGTCTGAAGAAAGCCCCAGCAAGAGCCCACAGCTGAATAATGAGATGTCTGAGTTGGGGGCTCGGCTTGAAGAAAAGCGCAAAGCCATCGAAGCTCAGAAGAAACGCATTGAGGCCATTTTTGCAAAGCATAGGCAGAGACTAGGAAAAAGTGCCTTTCTGCAGTTAAAGAAAGAGCAACGTGAGGATGAAGGTGAGGGGAAAGGAGAGGATGGCCAGGTCAGTACCTCATTTACAGAAGAAGACCTCTCTCGCTTGACACTTGAAGAGCGGCTAGCACGAATGGAATTGGAAGATCAACAGGAACAAGATGAAGAGCACCCCACAGTGGAAGATGAGGGTAATGTTAAAAGAGGGCTTGTGCTCAACAAGCAGGTCAAAGAAAAGGCAGGTACACCAGGAGAGAAGCACCATGGGACACCTACTGACAAAGTGGTTGCTCCTTTAGGGGACTATAACAACGCAGTGTCCAAGCTAACTGAAGCTCTTAGCTCCCTGCAAAGTGACATGAAACGACTGACTGAGCAGCAAAATCAGCTAATGAAGAAAAAAACGTCACCTTCCAATAACAAGTCTTGGGTTATTCCAGCCAGCCCTAAAACCTCCACCTCAGCCCCTCCCCCTGCACGCCTGTCACGAGAAACCACTCGAGATTTAAATTCTGCCTCCTCTTCTCCGTCTCCATCACGCAAAATCACAAACCACACCACTCCTCCTAAATCTCCTCATGCACATCGAAGAGCCCAGTCTGTACCTCCTAAAAGCCCAAAACACAGTCGTCCATCAGACACTAAAGTCCCCTCCCTGTCGAGGGTTCTTACCCCACCTCAAAATGTAGACCGCATCCCGCATCTTCGGCGTGTGAATCCCAGGCAATCTCAAGTACAGACTTCATCCTCATTCTCCATTGGTGACTCCGGTAGCCTAGATGAGCTGCGCTCATCAGGACCAACTCCTGTGCCAACAACTACACTGGCCCTAATACCAACTCCTATCCCAACTCCAGGTCCTGGTGCAGATGACAGCCTGTCGGAAATAGGCTCCAATGATGGACAAAGTATATTTAGTATGGACCTTGAGGTCGGGTCCACTCATGGCCCACTGACTAGAAAGGAAGGGGTTGCGGGAGGGGGCTACAGCTCTGGTGCCCCATCTGAATGCTCTTTTGAGAGTGATGCACCTGCAGGGATGTTGAATGGCAAACGCAGTAGCCTGATAGAGATCTCACTGTCTGCCTTGGGAGGAGATGGTGAGGAGGATGACCAAGTGCCTGATGCTCTCTCTGACTCAATGAGTGACCGCACAGAAGCAGAGAATAAAGCAGCAGTTGGTTTCTTTTTCAAGGTTGGTGGCTGACACATATTTACACAGTATATATCTGCATAGAAAGTGTCCTGTAATGGGTGTGCATTCATCCCTTTTGTTTTTTGTTTTTATTATTAGGATGACAAGGATCGACCGGAGGATGAAATGGCTCAGCGAAAAGCAGCTTTTCTTGAAAAACAGCAGAAGAGAACAGAAGAGATGAAAAGACGAAAACTTGAGCAGGAAAAAGAAAAAGAATCAAAGTGAGACCAGTTTCTGTTTAAAAAAAACAAAAAAAAAACTGCATTTATAACCAGTTAAAGAAGGGAAGCACTGAATATCTTTAACTTAATCAATTTTTTTATTTTAAGCAGCCAAAGGGTGCTCATAATTTGGATTTTATAATTTATTGTTCTGTGTTTTATGACTTACATTTGTTGCTATTACTAATCCCACAGTTCAGTCTTGTTGCATTTCATAATATTGCGTTACACATTAAAGGTCTTACACTTCATTTTTAGCAAGCCCCAGTGGATGATCATTGAAGGCTGGGGCAATAAAAATGAGGACAGACCACAGACCCCAGGCACTCCTCCAAAAACCCCACCAGCAGAAGGGACTCCTCAACGCAGAGGAGACTTCACTAAGCAGGAATATGAAAGGAGACAGCAATTGAAGATCATGGAAGACCTGGACAAGGTTCTGAAGCAGAAACCCACCACAGTGCGTGGTGTCAAGAAGCAGAGACCTAAGACTATGTTCAGAGATGACTCTGTCCTCTCTCAGAGCCCTGTTAAAGTTTTCATGGGTAAATAGTTCTGACATTATCCAGTAAAATTCACAGTTTTTGTATTCTCTCTTCCTATGCTCACATGTACAATATTTCCTACTTGTAGGCACTAAGCTCAACAAGGTATACTCCCATTCATCCATGAACCTGTCCTCCATGGCTAATGACTCTGGAGGTATGACTGTCAGGAAGTCGCCCAGGTAACCTGCAAATTGATAATGACTTGATGTATTTTCTTTTTTCCTTTTCTTTTTTTTTTTTTTTAAATGCTTAAAAAGTGGGAAGCACCAAATTTAGCCTGAGACATTGAAATTTAGCTTCTGTTTAAGGTTTTCACTTCAAACTATATACCAGTTTTTAAATTGTGCTGATAGGCCAAGTAAAACCAGAGGTATGATTTTAAAAAGTATATGCAATGTTTTTTTTTCCGAATACTACCGTCACGTTTAGTGCGGGAAAAAAAACGCAATTGAAAAATAATATTGCAACACGTGACATTAGGTTGTTTAGGAAGAGGAGAAAGTTTTAGGAGTGACGGTGACGAGCGAGTGAGCAAGAGAGCGAGTGATATCGATGGTGAGTTTTGAGATGTGAGAGATTTGTGACGTTTAGCGTGTTTGCAGTGTAGTTAGTGTGTAGTGTGGTCGTTTGTTTTGTTTTGTGTGTGAAAACAATGAGGGCACTGTTGAATGTCACATTTGCTAACCGAAAAGCCACAAAAGGTAGATTGCAATGTAAACGCTGTCTCCAGGTGGAAAACGGGAGAAATGTTGTCAGGTCTGCAGGTTTTATCTCTGTGATGTGCTCCTCTGTTTTGTAGTGTTTTAGAAACTATTTTTTGGAATGGCACAAATAATTTGTGTGGCACCTTATTGTGACACCTTATTGTTCTGTAATTTTATTTTTTAGAAATAGTTTTAAATGGTTGTACAAAAAAACGCCTGAGGCATTGCCTGCATTTTTAGGTAAATAGTTGCATATAGCTTTGCTGTTTGCAAAATTTGTACATAAGTTTTTTTTAAATTTACAATTTCTGTTTGCATTTCAAGTTATGAAAATGATTCGTTAAACATGTTTGTTGCTTTTTACAGTAAAAACTTTTACCTACTCTGATTTTATTGTTTTTGTGTGATTTTCTTTTCTTTTTTTTTCTTCTTTTTTTTAGATCATTTGTGTTAATACAGTAAGTCAAAATGAAAAAAAAATAAAGATTTAGACATGTGAGGTTGTGCTGAAAAGAATGATATCAAATAAGGCACGGTTAATAGTTTTTAAAGGTGAAATATTAAGGTAAAATCAAAAGCAGTGGAAAAACGGCCAATTTAACCCTGGACCCCAGAGAGGTTAAAGTTTAAAATATTTAGTAAGTGGGTGTTCTTATATCATTGACACCAACTATAGATGCTGTGTTGTCTGTGTTATCAGGTGCAAACAAACATAAAGCATATACATAAAGCCTCAAGATCTAAAAAATGCTTCTTCTCCTATCTCTCTAGTCGTTCACACTCTCCTGCCCGATCACGGGGAAGGTCCCCAGGACGAATCGGTGTTCAGAATGGAGAGAAGGACTGGGAGACTGGCTCCGCTATTTCCTCCCCCGCTTCGATCCCAGAATATACAGGTCAGTCATAATTTCCACACAGAAAATTATAAAAATTAATCCTGCAAGCATTGTTTTGTTTGCTTTATGGCGTTTGGAAATGTTGTGTCTTGCAGGACCAAAGCTGTACAAGGAGCCTAGCTTTAAGTCCAACAAGTTCATCATCCATAATGCTATCACTCGTTGCTGCCTAGCTGGGAAGGTCAATGAACCACAGAAAAACAAGATTGTAGAGGTAAACCATCCCGCCGTGTCAGAGTCCAACAAAAAGATACACCCTAACTAGGTTATGTAACGCACTTTATACATTTTTGCGTTTGGGTTGTCCCAGACAAAAGCTGCTCAACATGAAAGAACTGTAGTGATTTCTTAACTTGTGTCTTCAAAATGGTAATACTGTGTTAAAAGATGGCTGTTGTAATGGACTTCCAACCAAAGGGTCGTCTGGGAAAAATTCTGATAGTATCAGAAATTTAAAATGACCATCTCACAATGTGACTGCTGCCACGACCTATTTGCCAACGATTCAACATACAGTGATGCATAGATCATTTTGTGAAAAAACAAAACAAACTGAAGATGGTGGTAAAACATGCGAAACAATATGTTTGAGGTGGCAAGTAAGGCTGTGGCGGCAAAACCTTTGTGTGATACGACTACCAGCTGTTGTTATGAATGCCCTAAGGAGGATGTAGCATGTAAAAATAAGTTGGTATTATCATCACACAGCCTGCATGCATCAAACCTCATGTCCTCCCCAAGTTGATTAGGTCCATATACTTATTATTTTCTCTGTATCTCCCTTTTCAGGAAATGGAGAAAAGCACAGCCAATCACTTTCTCATCCTCTTTAGAGATTCCAGCTGCCAATTCAGAGCGGTTTACACCATGAACCCTGAAACCGATGAGATGGCACGGCTAACTGGCATTGGCCCTCGAGTCATCACACTTGATATGGTTGAGTCCATTTACAAGTACAGCTCAGACCGCAAGCAGTTCACCGTCCTCCCGTCCAAAACCATGTCCATGAGTGTTGACGCTTTCACCATCCCTGGCAATTTTTGGCAAAAGCGCCCAGGAACTCCCAAAAAGCTTGGCACTCCCAAATAAAGACTTACCCAATATAGGTAGAGGTGCTTTTCAGGGAATCCATTCCCAACTTGACTTTTTATTTCCCTTGATTTTGGCCAGTGTGGCAGTGGAGATTGTTATTCAGTTAGAATAACAGAAAACCGATTGACTGACTTTGGACAGCTATCCACGTGGAGCCCAAGGATAATCCAGTCAACACTACATGCTAAGAGAATGGGCCAAGCACCTACTCACTCAGCCAGTGTGCTTAGAATAGTTTATCTCTGGCTTTACCTGGTCTACCTAGATTGTAATATAATGCAACTGATTCAGGATGACAGCTTTTGGTTTTTTTTCCCCCTTCCCTCCTCATGCCTTGCCTTACCCTGCCATGCCTGAGTCATTTTTGCGACTCTAAGGTAAGAAAAAGAGAGGACAACCACACTGCCTTTGCCTGCAAAACAGTACTTAGGGCACGAGTAGTTCCCACCCCTCTCAGTTCTGCTTGCATTTGCCTTTTCTACTTCTAGGGCTCACTCTTTCCACTCTGCTGAAACAAGTGTCTAAGGTCTCAGTTTTGATTGGAGACCTCAGTTTTGATTGGAGACCTCAGCTGAAAATTAGTAGCAGATAACACTGCTCCCAATGAATGTACGGCACACACTAACCATTCATTCCATTCAAGGGTGTTTTCACTGTTTGAATCTATTATAGTCAGTGGTCCTTCTGCACTGGTAGTGACTGCTGTCATTGTCAGTGGAATTCCAGACCTAGGAAATGCTTGTGCCACATAGTTTGTCAACTCCATTCAATCTCTCAGCTGTAGACATCTGGATGTTTGTTTGTTTGTTTTTTATACCATTTGCCATGTTTTTGCTGGACAAAATGATTCACTCTTTGAGAGCTAAAAGAAAAATGAAATTCATGTGACTTTTTCCCTAGTAGCTCGCTTTTTTCATTTTTAACACGTGGTGAATTGAAATGTTATCTGAGCTTATCTTGAAAAATAAACCTGGAAACATGAAGGAGGGCTTTATCATGTTTATCTTGGATACAACTCTTTGTGAGAATGATAATCAATGATAATTTAATATATACTGAATGCTAATTACTTTGATTTTTTTGTTTTTTGACAATGATTTGTAAGAAGTTGACCTTTGTAAGCTATGAATAAGCTAGCCTGC
This sequence comes from Etia nguti, assembly GCA_015106755.1. Classification (NCBI taxonomy): domain Eukaryota; kingdom Metazoa; phylum Chordata; class Actinopteri; order Cichliformes; family Cichlidae; genus Etia; species Etia nguti. The sequence continues at coordinate 34,985 of VUQG01043616.1, forward strand.
TGCAAAGTATAAGTGAGATGTATGTTTGAGTTGTGAATGAGTGAATGAGAATGAATAGAATTTGAAACAGTTTGTCTTGGGATTAATAAATCCTTTAGGTCACTATGAGTCTGTTTCCTATTATTTTATTTCCCTGTTTATGTGTCTTGGCATATAAACAGTAGGTTTTCTTGATGAAGGATCATTCCGGACTGTAACAGCCCTCATCTACCCCACAGTCTCTAGAGACTTCATGTGCAACTGGAGGAATGTAAAATGCCAAACTGCTTTTTTTTTTTTTTTGATTATGTCCACATTTCTTAGACCTTGGAATTGCTTGTCATGAGGTCAATATAAATACAAAAGCCTGCGGAGAATTAGCCCTCTATCTTTTTTTTTTTTTAATTTTAAGTTTTTTTTAGCTGTCCCGTCAACAGCTATTGCGGTTCAGCTGTCTCGCTCTCTCTTTCTTTTTTTCAAACCACTGCCTGCAAGAAATGTGTTTTTGAATGAGATTCAATTACAGATATAAAATGATGTTGAACAGTGATTAGGAAAGAAATGATAAAATTGTGTGTGAGGAGTAGTGCAAATGGAATTGGTGGACTTTTGTATTTATGTGTTTGTTAAAACTAGTATGTGGTAGTTAACAGCCTTTTTTTTTCCTTTTCTTGATTCAGTGCAATTTCACCCCTAGTAGTCCCCTTATCATTGAGAGGTGTATTTATTTGCTTTAATTTAGATGCCGCATTTGATGTTTAGTTTCAGGTTATCCTTTTTTTTTTTCCTCTAGTTTTTCTTTCTTTTTTTGGTTTAGGTTATAAGTCATGTATTCATTTCACAGAAGTTGTCATAACATTGGTTTTCTTTCCCTTATGTTTTTGGATCTGTGCCAGCACACTATAAATGTTCATTTCATAAACTGACTATCCTTGGCAACTTGACCAGATGAATAAAATCCATTTTAAATCATCTACATCTTGTTTTTCATCTGCATTTTTTTTTTCCCACATTAATTTTTTTTATTGTAGTACTTAAAGCAGTAATTATTGAAAAATTAGTTACAGGTAAAATCGGCTGGAAAGAGGTTTCCTTGCAGTGAGTAAGAAAATGACACCAATATGTCGTAATTTTCTTAAGTACACACCGAGACTTGTGTAAAAATGGAAAACTTTATTGATGCATTTTTCTTTCCTCTTTGGACAGTTAAGCTCGTCCTGATTACTAAAAGCAACACGTTAGTGCTTGGTTCTCACATTTCTCAAGAATACTGTTAAAGAAACTGATGAGCTATTTGGCTGTGGTAACACTGCAGGCAATAGAGACTTGGCCAAAGCACTGCATGGGTACGCAAATACTTCTTTGCACTGATGATCTGTGATAGCTTTTCCCTTACTTTCAACAATCATAAAAAGTAATGGAAAGCTGGATGTGGAAGGCAGAAAAGAATGTACCAACTTTACAGCAGCATACTGTGGCCACTCTGGTATCACTAGTGATATCATCTTCTCAGCTGTGCTTGGTGTGCAGCATCTCTGTAAGTAGAGAGTTACAGGGCAAATCTCCTTGAAGATGGCGCTGGTACAAATAGTCCTCAATTTGCAAGCTAATGCTGCGAACTTCAGGCAGCCGAAGAAGCAACTGGCCAAACTTGTCACAATGTCCTGGATGATTTCGCTGAGTGTATTCCATCAGCGCCCTGTTGACTCGCTCTTGAGTCTGCTCTACCTGCGTGCGGTTATGCACCGACTTCACATCTAGAGCAGAACAACCCCACACAATACAAACATAATTATCGCTGAACAAACGCACACTGGATATGTATCTTTGAGAAAAAAATGCTCACCAGGGTTAAATAGCACTAGGTATTTGAGACAGACAAACTCGTGTCTGTCCAAGTGGAGTGCCTTAAGTTTGGATACTAGGTCTTGGGTCCTTGATACCAGGCTACTCAGTGTCACTCCTGCCTGGGAAATGATGGTTGACACCTCAATCTGCATCAGAATAAGACAAAGAATGTGCTCATTACTTTCATTTCTTTGAAACATTTCTAAATGTAAGAATGCAGCATTTTAATGTAGAAACCTGTTGTCCCGTGACCAGATATATGCAGCCTTCTTTGCCATAGGTCACTTGTCTACATAAGTGATCTAGTACCAGCAGCTCACTCCAACAGCTCTGCAACAGCACCATTTGGTCTTCCACCTATTAGAAAGATTTTGCGTGTAGTTGCAAATTAAAGGTTATACTGGATGGCCTCCATTAAGGACCCATAGCATGTTAAAGAGCAAATGGGATAGATCTGCTCTAACAGCTAATTAGTCATTGTAATGCTAGCAAAGTATTATTAATTTCATGTGTATCCCATGGGTTAATGATTCCTTACCTTCAGCTCCTTAAAGAGGGAACTGTTTCTGGCCCACTCCACTAGGCAAAACAGAGTCTGGTCAGCCATTTTGCACATAATGCTGAATGTATTCAGACGGTCGTGTTTGCCTCGGTTGGCCTGTTCTCTCTGAAGACTGGCCAGAACTTTGGCATTTAGCTGGCTCTCATCCTGTTCCCCTTCCAGCAGTTGGCTTAAGAAGTTAGGTGTAAGCGCTGATGATTGAGGGTTGGTTGGTGTTTGAGTGGGAGCCTGGGAGACAGGAGTGGTTAAGATTTTTGTTGAACAGGGTGATGATTCTAGTGTACTTCTTGGCGTGAATGAGCTGTTTGGGGTTGAATGCACTGTATAGTTTACAGGAACTGGGCTGTAGCCAAAAGGCACTTCTAGTTTTTCCTCAGGGTGTCCAGGGAAGGTGCAATGGTACAGTCCAGGGTAAGGCAGGGATGGAGGAGTAAGACCTCTGTCTGTGTTCACAGTGCAGTCCAGAGACATGGGTTCACTTGACTGCCCCATGCAAGAAGGATACATGTGGGACTGACTAACAGCTTCAGAAGGTGATGGATGACTGATGCAGCTGGTTGCCACCTGAAGGTCATTTAGAGCTTGGGGACCATGTATTTGTCCAGTTTCTACCTTAATCCTGTAGGGATCAGTGTTTGACTGGTGATACACCTTTTGCTGTTTCATTTGTCTGTCCCGGCGGTAGAGGGGCCCAAATTTGTTCCTGCCTCCTCTCATGCGATCTGCCCTGACCGCTGATGAGAGAAGATAAAACAAATATTTAATTATAAACAAAAATATGTAAAAGATCATCTTAAAAAATGCATTACAATCTGCACTCCATTTAGAGAAAATATAAAGTCATCATTTACAATCTGGGTCAATGCAGCACTGATTTATGAGTTCTTAGATAAGTCTCAAGGGAGGACAAAAAAACATGCATATCAGTGAAAGAGAAAGCCTGTTGCAAATTAGCTGTGAATGAAATGGTAGCAGTTTGGTGTACCTTCTTTCTTCATGCCCACAGCTAAACACTTCTGGAAGCGGCAGAATGGGCAACGTTTTCTCTGAGAAAGGTTCATGGGGCACCTCTGTTGCTCTGCACAGGTGTAATGCTTGTTATTTTGGACTGAACGTTTAAAGAAGCCCTGCAAAAACACAGTGAGAGAGAGAGGGAGAGATTCTGTAAACCTTCATTTTATGCACACCACAAAACCATATATACCTAAATGTACATCATTATTGTCATAGAACTACAGGACATATGTATCTCTTAATATATCTGTAGTACCAGATTATAGCTATCTGGCGTTTACTGCAAAACCATTGATGTGTCATGTATTTTGGAATCATAAGTTGCTTTGGTTTTGCAGTAAAAAAAAAAACTAAGATGACTTATGGTGGCATAAGAGAATGCATATTTTGCTCTTTCCAAACCTTATCCTTTACCTTGCAGCTCTCACAGGTAAGAAGTCCATAGTGGTATCCTGACACTTTGTCTCCGCAGACAGGACAGCTGTCCTCTGAGTCCGGTCTACTCTCTGCCTCTGTCTTTTGCTCCTGAGCTGGGGAATGGTACCAGTAACATTTAATGACAAGATTTACATTATGACACAAACTTCACCCACTGAGGGTGTTTTTTTTTTTTTTTTTTTTTTTCAACATTTTTTT
>VUQG01043616.1:39043-50767 GCA_015106755.1 Etia nguti
TTCAACAATGTTTTGTTTCAGTGATATGCAAAGCTACTGCTTAAACTGATTACACTTTTAACATCAAATATGTGATGCATTTAATATGTTGGAAATTAGTATACTTGGTAAGAATGCAAGCAATCATGTGTGCCATGCCAAGTATAATATTTCAAGTCATCTAAAACAGGAGGATAATTAGCAGTCAGACGTGAGTTACAATTCTGTAAATCCGGAGTGGCTAAAGAGACTAGAATGCTTTGCTGCTGAAATGTAAAAGTGTCATCTAACAGGGTTTATTGCCCAGCTGCTGAAAGAACAGTGGGCAGGACCATCGCCTTGCTGCAGACAGTACCTTATCACTGAGTTTGATTTGCTTGACTATGATCACAGATATGACCCTTACATAATATCCAGAACTATTCTCTCTGTCTCCTGTATCACAGAAGGGAATCTTCTGGGAACCACTTTAAAACCTTTTTTGTTTGTTTTTGTTACAGCAAATGTGTGTTTTCCAATGGAAGTGACTATTGCTTTTAATGCAGCACTGCATAATATACATTTACAGACACTGTTAAAACCTCCTTCAACTTTCAAAGTCTGAACTTTTTAACACAGGTGGTTTCACACAACATTTTTAAAATATATCTATTGACACCTACATAAAAGTTCAATATTGACCCATAGCCACTTTCATCTAGTACTCACATGTTGATGATCCCTCCAAATTTATCAGATCCTCTGGATAGTTAGTGGGGTGGTGAACAAGAGACTGGTGCTGCTGTAGGTGATAACCAGGTAGGTCCATTTTTATAAGTGGGACATGAACTCCACACTCAGTCCAGTTTGAACTTCATTGTAGCAGAGATCAGGAGACCGCAAACACTGCAGGTGGCAGGTGAGCAGGCCCAACCAGCGGCGGTGGACTGATCTTGTTTAAGGCCCACATGTGGACTTCGATCTATAGTGAGTGTCATAAAACCTCTCCTGATTGGCACTCCTACCAGCTAGTCTGTCAGCAAGCGAGCCAATCAACCGCCCATAGGAGAAAGTCAAATAGCCACCTGCTGGAATCTTACTCTAGTGAAATCATGTCAGTATCATTATCACCTGATAAGAGTCAGTTAGTACACATAATTACTTTATTCAAACTACAGACATTCTGATTTTATTTGTCATTCCTTGCATTATACTTGTGATTCAGAGCTAATAATGTAGTGGTTGGGTGAATGTAGATCTGATGCTAGGCTCAGTGTTATATAATGTTGATACTCCATTAAGAGTCAAAATTGTTTTGCAGTGACATGGAAATATGATTACACAGGTTTTACCAGCAGAATGTGTTGATAATTGTATGTAAAGATTTGTTCTAAATTAAAAAAAAATGCCTTTATGAGAAATATTTTATTTACAAGAGTATCAACAGAACTATTTGACTTTTGGATAGTTTGATCAATTGGTTCCCAACCTAATGATCAATCTCTTTCAAAGAGTCATACTGTGGAAAATGAGTAATTTAGTATAGTAGGATTTCTTTGTATTCTTTTAAAATTTAAATAGTGGTCAGTTTAACCTCTTTATGTAGTGTTATTTACTTAAGACCCATCTTAGAGTTTTTTTTTTCATTTAATTAGTTTGTAATGTAAAAGTAATTAGCTGACAGACATCTAGAATGACATCACAGGAATGTAGTGGGGTAAATGTACAAAGCTGGAGCTACTCAGTTGTAGGCTTTGAATAAAGTAGTGTGTCCTTTAAGGTATGCATCAGTGGATCATTAAGTAGAAAACAATGTATAAACATAATATCTCTAAGAACAGGAACATTATACATTCTCAGTATAACACGAGAAAATCCTTTCAGAGAAGGAGAAACCACAGACTGCAATTGTAATATCCAAAATTTTACACTATGCTACAGGTGATAAGAGGCTACAAAGCAGCAAAATGCATTAGATTGTTTTTGTGACCTTTATTCCAAAGCCAAGGGCAGGTGGTCATGGGACCTGCATATTAACTAGTAAACAAATTATGACATTCCAAAGAAAAAGGGGTCTCTTTACTTTTCTAAATGGCATGTGAAGCTCCCGGCCTTTGTTCAGTGTCCTCCTTACTTCATTTAAATGCAAAGTACTCCTCAGCTAAAATATGCAAAGACTGAAGTCCTGGGAAGCGTTTGGAATTCTGGACGCAGTTGTTCAGCCTAATAGTGCCATCTAGTGGCATTGAGTAGGACTGCTGAACAAGACTGCGATTGAATAATTTGTGGGTTATTTTTTTCATTCAGCACTGTTACTGCAGCTGTTGTAGGATCCACAGAGGTGAAATGATTAGAAAGAATCAACAGTCAATGCTAAAAGTTTTATTGAAAGAAGGAAATCACAGACAAGCTGCTGCTAATCCACAGGAATACGGTGCATTCAACTTAAATTTTTGCATGGGTCTTACAATTTACAGTGAGTCAATTAATCTGTTTCCTCACTGCTTTTTTCTTCACACACCGGCTCATCTTCAACAACAAACCAGACCTCGTTGTGGCGGTTAAAAATCCTCATTGGACTGCAAGAAACATGAAAGACCACACAGAAACACGGAACACAGGTACGCACACAGACACAGATTCACATTAGAATAAACAAGAGAATAGTTTAAACTGAAGCTGTTTTTGATGCTTTCTTTGACATGTTTTTCTTCTGATGATGGAGATTACTTTACCTGTTGTATCCAACAGCACAGCGGGATCCTTTGTTGTATTTTGCGTTAACTGAATCAAGAGCTTTACTCAGGCCATTAGCATTACTGCTGTCAGAAAAGGTCGTCATCCATCCTCCGTAACTATACGCATACACTTTCATATCTGGAGTGTCAGTGATGTACACCTGCAAATCATGATGGCACTATCTGTAATCAAAGATTTTCCTATCAAATATTTGCTACTATTTTTTTTTTTAGTTTGAAAAACATACATCTGGATTAGTAGGTTTGGGAGGGTTTTCCTGATGTTCCGTCGGCAGCAGAAAACTCATTGTGTAGATACCCATTTGCCAAAATCTCTTGTCTGGCATTTTCACAACAACAGGGCTGGTCATTTGAATTTTCTTTCCTGAAGGCAGACACAAGTATTTTTTTTGGAACTGAAACAAACATCATAACAAAGATCCGCACGAAAAGAAGAAAAGAATATAAAAACATGTAGGTTTTCTTACTAAAATATCCAATAAAACCACTAGACTACCACTGCTCCCTGAATATAACTAAATACAGTAATTATGTTTGGTCAAAGGACATTTTAAATTTAGATGTGTCACGTGTTCAAAACTGGCTTAAAAGCCACACTATATTAACCACACTATATATATATATATGTATATATATTATGAAAAGAAACCCCGTTTAGAAATAGCTGTTAGCTGTGTTCATATACAGCGTCAATACACGGGGTTAATAGAGTATTAATGTGAAACATAATTAGATAAACACATACGCACCCATCTCATTCTCACCACTGATGTATTTGAACAGTCGATTAAATGCTGCTGGTAATGCCATTTCCAAGAAGAAGGATTTCTCATCAGTTGAGACCCATTTCACAGAGTCATAGTGACGCACCTGAAATACATGAACAAACATATTTTAGCTGGTGTTTTTATAACCTTGATACATCTAAATATGAAAAAAATATTGTACCTCGTAATCCTTGGTCTTGCAAATCAAATCGAACAGCAGACACTCTGGTGTCTCGGTGCAGAAGCTTAACTCAGAGGAGTTGCTGTGAAATTACAGAGGAAAATACTTTTTAAAGGGGTTTTACAAGTCCATAGCAACAACTAGCTGTGATAATTATTGACTAAAACTGTGCTCACTATCTTCAGTTCAATTCAGGTTTCTTACCCAACTCTAGCTTCAGCTGTGAGAACCAGCAGAAAGCAAACAAGTCCTGAAACAAAAATCCTAAAACACACATTTAAAGTTACTTTGCTTGTCTGTTTGATTTATTTAATGCATTATATAGACTTATTTACTTGAAAGACCTTACTTTAAAGAAATTAAAATTGTACTTACATCGTGGCTGACTGTTGTCTGCTTTCAAAACTGGAATGTCTGCAGTTTTGTCCAGTGCTCTGGTTATAAAGAGCTGGTTATGAAAACTGACCACTCCCTAAAGCTAGAACACAAAACAGCCAAAGGAGTAACAGAGGGAATACAAAACAGTAACAAGAGAATCTGGAAGGAATTATGTGCTTCTTAAATGTTATGAAACCTCTTTTTACCAACATTATCTATCAAATTCAGATGATTAGGAGATGAAATATTATCTGGACTCTTCTGTGCCAGAGAGTCAACATAGTACAGAATTTAACACAAGCCCTCAGAGTGGAGCTAATATTTCTCACTAACTTTACTCAACGTCAGGTGAAGGTAAATTAGACTAGTGTTACCAGTTTTGTAACACAGAACAACAGGAACATAAAACATAAAAAAATAAGCATAAGCAAATAAGTTTCAGATCCAGTGGCTGAACTTTGATATAAGTAAAATTACCTTTGGAATAATGATTAGTATTAAGTGGAATTAATATTAGGTTCAAACTTGAACAAATCGGATCCCAAGAGTGACACAACAGTTGGTACAAATTGTGACAGAACATCATGTGAAGCATTACCTCAAATATTCAAAATGTATAGTTCTCATGCAATATTATTTACCTTTCACATTGTGAAAAAATGTCTTAGGTTACACGCCTGGCACTGGTATACACGCTTAAACAGAGACAAGGAAGTACCTGAGACATAATGATGGACCGTATTAGTGTTCATGTCTCAAGAGAATGCACATTGTACCTTTTGTTGGCACGGATCATGTAATATGTGTTTTGTACCCTCAGAACACCAAATTCTTCTTTCTTGTCCCCATTAGGTGTCATGCAACCTGAATACAACAGAAACTTGGAGTTAAATGTTTCTCCTTTTGCTGTTAAGAAAAAGAATACAAAAAAAGAGAAAATCATTAAACTTGAGTATTGATTTAGTTGTTGGTCATGTGGTTGTAAAGTCTGCAGTCCTTGGTGGTTGACTGTTATGTAGCTACTGGGATACTTAATCTAACCCTTGTTCTTTCTAACTGTAAAACATCTAAACATCTGTCATGCAAGAAGTAGTAATCCTAAACTGAACCCTTTTTCATCTGAATAGTGCCATGAGCCCACAGTGCACAGTGTGGTATTTCCTTCCTATTACTAGTCTGAAAGGACCCATCTGGTTCTGTAGATGTGTACAGTATATTTAAAGCACTTGAGCATGAAGTTTTTGTTTTTTTTAATGTGTGCGTGCAAGCTGACTGGTTTCACTTGCCAGTTTCATTTAAATGCTAATCTGAATTCCTGAACTCAGCCCAAACTAAACAGCATATTCCAGTAAATCTGTGGTTTGCCCAAAAGGGAAACAGTCATAGCTATCATTCAAAGCAGTGTGAACCCTATAAATATTATATAAAAGAATGTAATTTTATTCTTTTCAGGACCAATTCAAGGATAGGAATGTGGGGCCCTCATGTAACTTGAAACAAATGTCTCCATTTCTAAACATGCATTTCCTTGTTATTGTGTAGAGTGTTCTTTCACATTCAACTATCCTAGTTACCTCTTACCTCTTACCTGTGAATGTAAACTTCAGGGTGAACCTCGTCCCAAATGACCTTTTCTTTTTACAGAAAAATAAAAACAGTCTCTAATCTAAACTCTAGGAATGCTTATTTATGATTTTCTTGTATGTCATTCATGACAAGTTATAACAAAGTTTATCATTTATAGACATAATGTCTTATAAATGTATGCTAAACTGACAGAAATATTTGAAATAGGCACATTCAATGAAAAATTATGCAGTTGCAAACTGACATATCACAACAGTTTAAAACTTCTCAGCTTCTGAAATGGAAAATTGCCTTATAAACATCAATTTTACTTTATTTTGTGAACTTGTAGTAAAGTAACTGTCAGGGGTTGTTAGTAATAAAATTGTGATACAACTATAAGATGACAAACAGTATTTGCTGGCAGAAGTAAAATTGTAAGAAACCTGCAGCAATAATCAATGTCAAGTCTTTGTTTTGAAACGTGCAGAAGTTGACATTTTTATTTAAACCAGCAATAGCACTGTTACAAGACAGGGGTTGTACTGGGTAATGTTCCAGAATGTTCCAGAATGTGCAACAGAGAGCAGTAAACTATTCCTGTGAGCATGTCAGCTCAGCCAACTTACAGTGTGTAAATTAAGACTGCCCCCCCCCCAACCAACCAACTAACCAAACGAATAAACTAACCAAAAAAACCAAAAAAACAACCTCTCTTTGTACTCTTTGTAAAACTGTCACTTTAAATACTAATTAAGAGCACATTTCCCATTGTTATGCAACAGCTGAACGGTACAATGTTTTCGCCTGCCAGACCAGAATATCAGAATATAACACAAATAATTAACCTTACAGCGACATTACTTCACATGACTATCTGTCAATGTAGATATGTATATACTCAGAAAGATGTACAATTTTCTTTTTGCCTTGCCTGTGATACTGTGTGTAACACAGCCCTCCTACGCAAATACTCAAATCAGTATATTGGCTATACTCAGCATTTGCACCTCAAATACAAACAGACACTAGAAGAGATTCAGAAAAAGTGCTTCATTGAAAAGTGTGATTTGAAACTAAGGAAAAAACACCAAGCATGTTGTGCAACTTCATAGACCCTGTAACATTAACACATTATTACTTCACCCAATCCCTTTTTGAGTTAGTTGCTGAACTATGTGTACTGTAACCATTTCATTATAGCGGTAACCTCTGAAGCCTGTTGATGTAACCTCCAACCCTGACTGAGTATACCCAGTTCAGGAAAACAAGTGTGACCTATAGTGGTTACAATGACGAACTGCAACAGCATGTTAAATAAGGGTATGAATGTGGTATTTTCCATGGACTACAACAGGAGACCTAGATCTCGTTTTACAGTAAACTTTGTAAACAAGTCGTTTTTAGAACTTTTTTTTTTTACATTTATATAATTTATTAACATTTTAAGGGCACAAAGCTGCCACAGCAATAACAACAACAACAACAACCACGGCGTGGCTGCTGTTTTCAACTGAGTTGTTGTTGGCTAAAAAACTACAACTCCCATGTACTGCGTCGGCCTGACTGACCTTAGATAATCACTGGGCTTATATAGCCGTGTCCCAGTCTTGCCTCTCCTCTCCGAATGCTGCATTACGAAGTTGAGTGAGCTACTAGTTTATTACTCTCTTTATTGCCCATATCCACTGTTGTGAAGAAAGCGCTGCTCGCTCCACAGGTTGGTATATTATAATATCAACTGCAAACAAAACTACATGCCTCTGGGGTTCGACTTGAATGTGGTTAACTCGTTCTGTAGGGATTTAAGGTGTCTGCTGCAGGCTATTCATTCTGCAGTGATAGTTTAAGTTGAAGTATGGCCTCAATACAAATTGTATACCAAGTACTTTGCTTTACCGCACTTTACTTTATTAATTAACATTGAAATGTTATAGTGTAATTATACTTAACTGTGTTACGGAAAAAATATTGTAATTTTTATTTCAATACATTTCTCTTGGGATGCCGTGAGACTTAATATATAACTACAAAGCAAATATATCTTAAAACAAACCCTAATGTTAAGAATTATTACACACTTGGTCTCTAAACGTGTTATTCTATTCTTTTCATAATACAGCTTCTTTAAAATAACTCTTTATAATATGTCCTCATGTGAATATCTATTGGTTCCATTCTGAATAAAGAGTTGTTGGGCTTTGGTAGGCAGACAAACATTCCAGCACACATTAATCAGATTAGTGCCAACGTAATCTTTTAACAAATAACAAAGGCACTCTAGTCTTAATATCACTTCACATGGACACAGATAGCCTCTCACAAGAAGTGACCTATTGTTAAATAATGTTTTCAGTTATTCAGTAAATCGTCAACCAGTGCATTATGTGTCCAATCAGTTTTTGCTGTTATATTTTTGAAAAAAGAAGTATTTAACAGTAACATTAGTGGGGAGAAGTTAGAGCAGCACTTTAAAAGAAGGAAAAACAACTGCTTTGCTTTTATTAAACACTAATTCAGTGGGGCTGCAAGTTTTTAAATTTTGATCAGGTCATTGCCATCCATGCATCCATTCATTTTCTTCTCTTTATCCAATTCAGGGTAAAAAAATCTGCAACTGAGCTAGATATATATGCCAAAAGAGTAGTTACTACAAAGACTTCACATTGGCTGAAGAATATTCCTTTAATAATATTTCTCTTTTCTCAACATTGGTTGACTGATCAGTCAAGACCCTCCACCTGAACCAAGGTAAAAGATCAACGAGCATGGCGACCCGGAGGGTGCTGGTGACTGGGTGCTCTTCTGGCATTGGCTTGGCTGTGGCTGCACGGCTGGCCAAAGATGAGCTCAGGCGGTTTAAAGGTCAGCTGATCAGTCTTTGCATATAGTACAGTAGGTGGTAGAAGTAGCCATCATTGCTGACAGTCAGTGTGTTCCCTCTTTATGTGAGGCAGTGGTGGCCACCATGAGAGATCTTGCGAAACGGGGACCCTTGGAGAAAGCAGCAGGGGATTCCTTAAACGAAACCCTCGAAATCAAAGAGTTGGATGCCTGCTGTGAAACTTCCATCAAAGAATGTATTAACAGCTTGCCGAACAGACGGGTGGATGTTCTTGGTCTGTTTTTCGTCCATCTCGTAGATAAGCTGTAATTGAATTCAACATTTCTTTTTACAAGTATACAGTTTGAAAGCATAGTGTGTTCTGTTGTTACAGTAAACAATGCTGGTGTTGGCATGATTGGGCCGCTGGAGTGCCAGAGTATTGATGCCATGAAGGAGCTGTTTGACACAAATTTCTTTGGCCTGGTGCGTCTGGTGAAAGAGGTGTTGCCTGACATGAAGCAGCGACAGAGTGGCCACATTGTGGTGATGAGCAGTGTCATGGGAATACAGGGTGTGTTTGTTTGTGCTGATAAAAAAATTCAAAACAGAACAAGCATACAATGTAGAGAAAACTAAAAGCTAACATCTTTCATAATATTTCCAACCAGGACTTCTGTTCAACGATGTCTACTCTGCCTCCAAATTTGCTGTGGAAGGATTTTGTGAAAGTCTGGCAGTGCAAGCAATGAAGTTTAACATCAAGTGATTACATGTCCTGAAAAATACTACAGCATTAAAAATGCAGCCAGCCCACAACTAAAACTTGAGTTATCAGTAAGCCCACATTGGCAAAATATTAAAAACTTAATGAGTGTAAAAGGACAGTGGTCCTAGTTTTATGTTTTTTATATCCTTGTTACAAGGACAACTCTAGTGGAACCTGGCCCCGTGGTGACGGAGTTTGAAAGGAAAATGTACGAAGGTGCTGAGAAGATGGATCTATCAGGGACGGATGAAGAGACTGCCAGGATATTCAGGGAACTTTACCTCCCATACTCTAAAGAGGTCTTTACTTCTTTAAGTCAGACACAAGAGGAAGTGGCTGAGGCAAGTGGTTAAATTTGTGTTTTTAAAGGTACAGTAAAATAACATGTTTTTCAAGTAAAAAACTTATGAGTGTTTTAATTTTTTTGCTTTTATTTTTCAGCAAACAGTTAATGTGATCACAGCCAAAGACCCCCCTCTGCGTCACCAGACCAACAGAGTGTACATGCCCATGACTGCACTGAAGCATGCAGATCCAACTGGCCGACTGCCTCTGGACACATTCTACAAGATGATCTTTAAACATGATCGCGTGTTTAGTGCTACGCTGGGGGTTCTGCGCCTTCTGCAGAGGAGGGCAGGAAAGAAATGATTCTATGAATATCAGGGTTCTATTGTTGCACAGATTAGAAGTATTATTCACATGAAGATAGTTCTTGAATGCGATAGCTGTGACTTTATTATATTATATTTTATCATATTATACTATATTATTTTATTTATAACATCCAACTGTAAGGCGATATATAGTTTCATTCTGAGCAAAAGTGTTTATCATTTTATCAGTACAGTAGTAACTGAAAAAGTTGTGTTTATTACTCATTTGCTTAATATTTATGTACTTAACTGTCTACTAAGATTTCTGTCATACTCTTAATTTTAGGTAAAACAAGAACTACCACACTGTAATAATGCTAACAAAATCTAAATGCAAAACTATTAAACGAATGTATTTGATTATATAAATTACATGCCTATGAATTAACCTTTTTGCAGATAGAATACAACGAGTGGATTCGATCTCAAAATAAATCTTTTGTGAATACAAATAATAAAAGAGCAATGATTTAACATTTGAAATTAATGTTTGGGTCTCACCTCCACTGCAATAGGTTCCAGAGAATATTCCCAATTGTATTATGAGCAATCCCAAAGGTAAAGTTAGATGAGTGATAGACATTATCAGCTGGCCACTTACATACACTGTATAACAGCATTAGCATACATATGTTTTCTGATATGTATCAAGAATATTTTTTTTCTTTTTAAAAGAACATAATGTGGAAAATATGTTTGGGATAGTTGAGTAACAGTGCCATCACATAGTTTGTCTAGCATAGCAACTCGAGCAGAAGGAATCCAAAACTTTAATGTAAAAAGGGTGCACACTTGTACATTAACATTAAATTTATGTTAACTGTTAACTAACGTGTAAAAAATCAGTCACAGCCTCAGCCTGAAATAATGCTAAATGAAGTACATTTTATTTTTGTCCTTTTAGTACACAACAATCATTTTAGAAACAAGATTTCTCAAGCAATGATCTACCCAGAACAAACATATTTACAAACAGAACTTGAGAGATTGAAATGTACAAAACACTTAGTGCGGCCTGGTAGAGAAATTGTAAAACAAGTTATATATAAAAATAAACAAACAAATAAACAGCCAAAAAACTGTTTTCATTGTAAGTAAGATGTGAACTGGACTGTGAACATGTTTCTCAGGTCTGGCAGAACAGTAGCTGATTCTATAATGAACAGAATAAACAATAAATGAAAGATATAATAAGTCTATGACACACTAAAGCGGTGGCCAACTTATTTTTGTTCATGTTGTCACAAAATAAACATGCAAAACTTACTTTCGTAAAATTCTACTATTATTATCTGACTTTATGTTGAAATGCCCACAAAATGTTAAGGAAGGGATGTCACAATGAAATTAAAGACTTGGTCAACACTTGGTTAGCTAAATGACAGTGTCCGCTCAGAATTTAGCGAAAAAGTTATAGGGAACAACACTACATGGTAGTGTTTTTTTCCTTGGGTCTATTTTAACATTCATCTTAAGACGCAACCACATAGCCCCTGGACTGATACTACTGTAGATGCATGGGCACTATCCCACTGCATGCCATAAAACACCTCCCTGAGGAGTGACAGGGCATAAGCAGTTACAGCCCAGTAGCCACGCCTTCATGCTGACCACTACATCACCGTAGACAAGGTGAGAGTGCCACCGAGATCTTAACTGCCGCAAATAGTCCATTTAGTCTGATCAGGGACATCACAAGCTTAACAAATTCTGCTAGTCTGTGTTCTGTTCCGTGTTGGATCCCACTGAATGGTGCAGAGTCCAGACTCAACAAGATCAGCAACATGGAGGAATGTTTTGCAGGGAAGACTCAAAAAAAAAAAAAAAAAAAAAAAAAACAAAAAAAAAAAAAAATAAAAAAAAAAA
>VUQG01043616.1:50787-61264 GCA_015106755.1 Etia nguti
AAATTGTTTTGAAGGAAAAAAAAAAAAAAAAAAAAAAAAAAAATAGCAGCTGATACAAGCAAAGCTTAGCATATCTGAAATGGTGTTTAAAAAAATATACAGAATATAAAGCAAAGTAAAACATAACGGCAGTGAGCGGCTGATTTTATAGGCAAAACAGTTCTGTATGAAACATATTTCTTTTAAAGTGAATATAAACATGCCTTAAAACTGAAGCTATCAAGATTGGCAGTACAACTGGCAGTACATATACTTCAGTGTCAGTAAGAAGCTACAAATGGAAGCATTAACTAAAACTTTACTCTGCTGACCTCATTTTGAAAGGTGATAAAGAAAATTACCATGGATTAAATGCCACCCATATATTATAAATATCAATTTTAATCATTTTGTACTGGACCCACACTTGCCCTATTGGGCTGGTCATTTGAAGTGCTTCAGAGACACTTATCTACATTCTTGTTCATAATACTAATATGGAAAACCACAAATCAGCTGAAGATATCACAATTGCAGGGCAATTCTTGAAATGTTTATTTTTTATTTTTATTTCAATCTGTTTTTCATTTTGGGTTGGCACTTTATATGAGAAGCTAGGACAGAGAAAAAGAACTAAAAAGTACTTTAGATAGATAAAAACAATAAATAAAAATAAATGAATTCCCTTCAGCATTTCACTTTTCCTCTTATCTACTTTTAAATGTTTGTTAGTTTTTAGGAATGTCCCAAAGTCTTTGAAATGAAAGACTTGGTTTTCTTCATATACTTTTTTATAATAAAAAACAAGTCCATCTGTGACAGAATTACTTCATTAAATTGTCTGCTGTTTTTTTCAGACAACACACATATCCCTTTACTTTTTTTCTCTGCAAAATCGACCAGCAGACGATCCTCGTGATAAGCAGTCAATCCAAATCCAATGAAAATCTTGGAAACAGGCTGACACATAAAAACACAGACAGGCCCAAGAGCCAGTCCTCAAATTCTTTCACCCTTGGTCCATTTTCAAGCAGAGGCTATATGATCTTCATGCAAAAACTTGCATCTTGCCATTGGCCTCTGGAATTTGAGTAATTTGGGTCTGGGCCGGGACAGCAACTGCTGGGCTGGGTGTGGAATCCGACCAATCGGAGACACAGTGAGGAGAAGGACTGGACCAGTGCTCAGGAGACTCTGGAGACGGTGTCAGGTAAGGGTGCTCACTGGGCAAACGAGGGTAATGCTTGGGTGTGGCATCCATTGTGGATGAATAGCTGTGCTGGGAGGGAGGGGTAGGGTAATCCTCCTTTCCTGCCATGCTACCACTAGGCTGGGAGGGGAGCGCCTGAGCCGGCTGAGCTGCTGATGTGGCTGCCTGGGGGACCTGAGCAGGAGGCTGTGGCTGGGAGGACTGCTGAGGCATCTGCTGCTGCTGGAAGAAGGCTGGTGGGGCCTGTGACGTCTGGGGTGTTGGTGGAGTGGAAGCCATGCTTTGCTGGTTGGTAATGTTGTGATTCATGAGCTGTTGCTGTGGTTGCTGCTGTTGCTGCTGCTGTTGCTCAGCAATCGAAGGCAGCTTTACAGGGCTTATAGTGGGTGTGGCGGTAACAGGTGTGGGCTGCAGCATGGGACTACGGTAGATCTGCTGTTGGTGCATCAGCATGCCCTGTTGCTGCATGGCTGGACTCTGGGGGTGCATGCCTGCCTGGCTGCTCTGCACAATATTCACTACCTGTTGACCACACTGGGAAGAAGGGGGCATGCGGTTGTGCCAATCAAAGGGCACACTGACAGGACTGACCATGCCCATATTTAGCCCCATCTGGCCTGAATTCAGCACATAGCCATGGTTGATATCTGACGTCATAGAGACACGTCCCTGCAAGGACATTCCTCCGCCTCCTAGATCATTGAGTTGGGCTAGAGACACTGCAAAGGGGCCACCTCCCTCTAACATGCTGGCATGTACCATTGGGGTATTTGGGACAGACACTGACGGGTGGAAAAGCCCTGGTGACTGCATGGCCACTGGAGAAGTGGGGTTGGTGATGTAGCCAGCATTGCTAGCTCCCCCATGAGGTGAGTCCAGTGAGTCAACTGGGGACAGAGTAACTGAGCTCTCCAGTAAGGCACTCTGCATGTCCAGGGTTAGCTTCTTATTGCGGGCCTTCACTGACTCCTTCAGGCTAGTGGCATGCTGGCCTCCCAGGCTAGAACCTTTGGCCCCAGGCC
Organism: Etia nguti; assembly: GCA_015106755.1. Lineage (NCBI taxonomy): Eukaryota > Metazoa > Chordata > Actinopteri > Cichliformes > Cichlidae > Etia > Etia nguti. Next base: position 52,999 of record VUQG01043616.1, read on the forward strand.
GACGGTTTTTCTTACCCTGTGGGGTGTTCTTCAGATTAGGTAGAAAAGCGCTGGGGGGGCACATAAGAGGAGACAAGGTGTGTCCCCCAGTGAGGTGGTGACCTGCTCCCCCATGGCCCTGGGGGCTCCTCACTGTGTTATATTCATCAAGAAGCTGTACAATGTCATGATGCATACGCTCTTGAGCAATGTCTCTTGGCAGCCTGTCCATATGGTCTGTGATTTCTCTGTTTGCAAAGTGAGCTAGCAACACCTTCACAGCCTGACAGCTGCCCTCACGGGCTGCAAGGAACAGTGGGGTTTCCTCCTGAAAACAGAAATAAAATTAACAGAGTTTGCTAGATAAAAACACGTATAAAGGTGCAGTTGTGAAAAAGTGTGTTTAAAACAATATAGATGAATGACATACCTTAAGATCTTGCATATCTTTGTTTGCACCATTCTTGAGCAAGGCAATAGTGGCATCCACATTGTTGACGGCAGCAGCCCAGTGCAAGGCAGATTTACCTAAGACACAACAAACAATTCAAAAAAAGAGAAATAATTTGAATTGTTTGAATGAATTAGGAATGCATGCATAAGGAGACGTGTGATAAATGGCACATACTTACCCAACTCATCAACTGCATTAACATCGGCATGGCAAGTGATGAGCTCCTCTACCATGCCCTCTACTGCCAGCCGTGCAGCCAAGATCAGTGCTGTTGATCCGTCGTACATACGTGAGTCAAGATCCGTGGCTCGGTTTCTGATCAGAATCTAGGGTGTGACAGATTAAATTTGAAATGTTGATTTATAAAAATGTAAATGTGCAAAAATGTGCTACAGCATTCCAATCACATTCCAATGTAGCATATCAAATAACCAGCATATGTTGATTACCTGGAAGACACCCTGTGCATCTGCAGCTACAGCAGCATGTAGTGGGGTGCGTCCCGTGTTGTCCTGAGCATTGGCATCTGCTCCAGCATCCAGCAGCCTCTTGGCAGCATCAGCACGTGCGTAGCGAGCAGCCAAGTGAAGGGCTGTCTCACCAGTGCGGTCTGTTTGGGCTGCAAGGGATGCACCCTGGTAGATTAGGTCAGAGATGATGTTGGCAGAACACTCTTCATTCTCCTCCTCGTCTGCTACCTCAGACTCTAAGCCACCTCCACAGAATGATGCCAGCATCAGAGGTGTAAAGCCATCTGTTAGGAGATGAAAACAGGCATGCATGAGTTTATGTCTATTCGGTTGCTCAAATATACTGTAAGAGGAAAGTATAAAAGTTATTTGCAAATGACAGTTTCAATTTTAAAACTTTACGTGATATCACTACCAACCTGGGCCTCGGACATTAACATCCATGCAGTCACTTTCAAATTCTCCTTGGGGTGGAGTGAGGGGCATGGTGGGAGGCACACGGATATCTGCGGCTGCAAGGTGATGCTGTGTCCACTGTCTGCAGTCCACTGTATCTTCAGCGTCTGAAAGCATACTTGGCTCCTCAACCTGAAATTACAGGAAGAGAGAAAAATTATTTTTTTTTAAATGCAAGTGGCTTAAAAACATACACACACACACAGACACACACTCTTGTGTTTCTGTTTATGTAAACTGCAAAACACTTGCATAACTGACCTTGAGCCTTTTTGGTTCTGGACAGTCTGTATCTATCCACTGGTCACTATGATCTCCAAGGAGAGATTCTTCCACAGTTTTTGGCATGTGTCTGTTGGCAGATGAATAACAATGTAAATCCAAGAGGGATAAATATTTAATTAAAAAAGGAAAGCATCAGTTTAATCCAATCCAATTCAATTCACTTCAGTTCAGTTCAGTTCAGTTCAGTTCAATTCAATTCAATTCAATTCAATTCAATTCAATTCAATTCAATTCAATTCAATTTAATTTAATTTAATTTTTATTATATACTGCCAAAATACAACAATAGTTGCCTCAAGGCACTTATCATAACTTACTTCATTCCCAGAGCATCCTGGCCCACAGGTTCTCTGCGGTTTTTGTTGCTGCTGGGCTCCTTCTTGAGGAAGAAGCCTTCAGGGAACCACAGAGTGCTGTGCTCTCTTTTTCTGCGAGCAATCAGCATGCCTATGATAAGGATGACTAAAAGGAAAACAGAAGCTATCCCCAACACCATCAGATAGAAGGGGATTTCTCCAGGTGTCTCACTGATTTTTTCACCTGTGGGGAGAAGGAAAGACATAATTACACATTTATAACTTATTAGTTGTAGTTCCTTTGTGCATAATAAGTACCCTACTCACCATGTACTTCTTTGAGGGGGTAGGGGAACTGGAGCCTTTCTACTACTGAGAGAGCTCCAAGGTACTCTGCAGCACTGTCAGCTGTAAGGAAACAGTCCTCTGCGCATAAGCGGTTGTCTATTTCTACATAGACTATCGAGCTACAGAAAGAGCAGAGAAGCAAGGGTTTAGTGCAATGTACAATCTACAGGAAGGCTTAGGCTTTTCTTTTACTGTATGCCTGACTGACCCAATGACTTCCAGCTCCCGCTTCATGCGTGTGCTTTCGCGGGTGTAGGGGTGGATCATAGCTTTTCCATTGCTGTCTAGCCTGAAACGAACTGAAGTGTGTAGGATAGCACTTAATTTCTGCAGAAAAACTGTCCCGGTGCGAAGAAGCTCCTCTGGAGGCATTAGAACAACCAAAACCAAGACGCCATCAGCAAGACTTTCTGGAACTTTCGGTGCACAGTCCAGGCCATCCCAACCACACTCTTCTGTGTTGCAGCCCTGGTCACATTTTCCATCAGCATAGTGGTCAATGCAATAGGCTTCATATATTGGACTGGAGATGATATAAACAGAAGAATAAGCACGTTAAATTTTCTCAGTTCTGTGAATACTGGCAAGTATCCTAACAGAAAATGCAAACTCACTTGCAAACTTTCTCCTTAGTTTTGCAGTCAAAGTTGTCATACAGACAGTCAGCGTTGTTACAGGACTCGTCACACTGGCTATTGTTGAAGAAACGCCAGCAGTGAGGGTCTCCACAATTAGCCCAGGGGTTCATCGCTAGAGAGCAGTCACCGCCATCCCAGCGACAAGGCAATGAATTACATTGTTTGTCACAAAAACCATCTTTAGCTTTGTCATCACAGTCTGCCAGAGGGCATGAGGGGATTGGAGGGTCAGGGGTTCTGCTGCGGTGCTCACATCGTTTACCATTCCATCCACTGAGACACTGACAGTTGAAGAACGGGAAGCTGGTCTCTTCAGTGCATAGTCCTCCATTGCGGCAAGGCATGGCTGAGCACCCTTCATTGCTCCGATGCTGACACTGGGGTCCACCATAACCTGGTAGGCATGTGCAACGAGCCCCTCTTGGGGTAAGTGAACAGCTACCTCCGTTGTAGCAGGATAGCTCCCGACAGGACATGCTTCTTTCACAATTAGGCCCTGCATAGCCCTAAGAGAGACATAATTTTTGGAGGTGGATATATGAACCTTTAAATCAAGAATGCTGTAATTTAAAAACTAGGACGCCAAATTACAAGCTTTTCATATTTACACTTACAAGTTGGCATGTGCAGGTGTATCCCTGAGGAGAGCTGCTAGTTATTGAACAGGCTCCTCCATTCTGACAAGGCTGAGACTCACACACACTGAACCTGCTCTGACACCTCCGACCTAAAAAAACAAGGTATAAATAGTAAAGTTCTACATTTGGTCAACAACAACAACAAAAAAAGCATGATGAAGGTTCATGGAGAATGGGCATTATTCGTAGGTGTCTAACCTGTGAAGCCGGGCTTGCAGACACATTGGTAGTCATTGGGCAACTGTATGCAATCAAGACTGTTGGAAGGAATGCAGGGGTGAGAGAGACACTCATTTATGTCTCCTTCACATCTTTCTCCTGTGAAACCGGGGGGACAGTTGCAGCGATATCCACCTACTCTGTCCACACAGGTGCCATTGTTCAGGCACTTGGGAGGAGCATTGCGCAGCCTCAGGTGTGGAGCACAGTCATCTTCGTTGATCTCACAGAGCACACCTTTAAAGGGACAGGGTAAATATAAACTATTTGTATACATGAGATATTTATTTTGTAGTCATGTATGGTTATGTAAGTGTATTGTTGTGGAAGTTTTTAAAATAAACTGCAAACACCCGGTGAGCATTATTTGAAGTGGGTTTAATAACATATTGCAATACGGAGAAACACGCTCCGGTCAAACACCTACGCAGTCTCTGAAGATGGGGCCGGTTCGTTAATGTCTTATATGCCTCGACCAAACTCACAAAGAAAATTTCTCAACACATCATCTGAGTCTATACCTTCAGTTCAGGTCATCCTTGAAAACCTTCCCCCTCACATGGGAACTACGACTTTGCTATGTACTCAGCTGCTACCTAGAGATTTACATCCCAAATCTGCTTCCCAAGATAAGGAGAATTACAACCCCTTCACGTGCAGCGCCTGGATGTCTTCTACTCTACAATAGGCCCTCTTTGAAGGTGCAATAAACATGAGGCCCACTTGTGATAACATTCTACATGCATACAACTAAGTGAGAAAGTGATATTACTATTACTAAAGTGATCAATACATAAGAAAAGAAATCTGCCACCATAGTATTGACTAGTAAGCATAGGATTTTGTTTTATATGTGCTTACATACCCAGGGTGCCAGGGGGACAGGAGCAGATATAGTGTCCCACCAAATCAATGCAAGATCCTCCATTCTGGCAGGGATGAGACTGGCACTCATTGATTTCTATCTCGCAGTCCTTTCCGGTATAACCTGGCATACACTGTAATGACACACCAATTAATTTCTGAAAGCAAAAGAGAAACCCTGACTGTTTTGAAATCTGACAATTAAAAGGAAAAGAACATGTTAGAACAAAGCAACTTACATCACACTGGTATCCTCCTACATATCCCCTGCAGGTGGCGCCATTGCGACAAGGTTTGTCTTCACAATGATCCACTTGATTTTCGCAATAGCTTCCAGTGTAGTCAGTAGGACATTTGCAATAGTGAGTATTCCCGGTATTAACACAGTGACCACCATGGTGACATAGTTCATCCGTCTGGAGCCCTAATAACATAGATTTGGGAGCAAAGTTTACATCAGTAACTTAATCACAAACTCAGACAGAGGTTACATCAAATTGTACCCAACATTAAAATACCTCTTTGGCGAGCAGCTGCTTCACAGGAGACTCTAGGGATGTCACAGTAACGGCCAGACCAGCCATCAGTACATTCACAGATGAATGAGGCATCCTTTTGACGACAGCGTCCTCCATTATGACATGGAGATGCGCGTCTGCACCAATCGACTGGTGTCTGTGTAAGAAAGAGAGAGACTGAATTTAGAATTTATTTGCCTTATTTGTGTATGAAGATTAAAGTCCTAAATATGAGATCTCAGGGGTGCGTTTAAGTATTTGTACCTGACAACGGTTGCCAGTATAGCCCTTGGGGCAAGAGCAACGGAATGACTCAAGGGCATCCTGACAAATGCCTCCATTGAGGCAGGGCTGGGAGTCACACTCATTGACTTCATATTGGCAGTGGGACCCGGTGAAGCCAGAGCGACAAGTACAGGAATATCCATTGATTTTATCTGTGCACGTCCCCCCATTGAAGCAAGAGCTGTGGACATGTGTGAAAATTTAATCTTATACTTCATTGTACCTAAAAATTAATTTTATATTAATTTTATATTGTATTGTATAGCTAGATTATTTTTTTGAGTACATGATATAGCTCCAGATACACACCTTTCAGTACAATCAGGGATGTTTGTTTCGCAGTGGATGCCAGTAAACCCAGGCATACAGGTGCAGGTGTAGGAGTTAACATAGTCTGTGCAAGTGCCTCCATTTTTGCAAGGGGAACTTTGGCATTCATTGATCTCTACAGAACAATGAGACCCTGTAAAGCCTGGCAGACAGCTACAGTGGAAGGAGTTCACACCATCTGTACAGGAACCTCCACTTAGGCAGGGATCTAAATTCACATGAATTTGGCAATTTATTTATTAGTAGCAGTCATTTAACAATTATGTGATAACTGTAAGTGTAAACAGCGACTCACTAGGTGAACAGTCATTGATGTCTGTTTCACAGGTTAGCCCAGTGTATCCTGCTCTGCAAGAGCACACAAACCCTCCGAGCGTGTTAGTGCAGGTCCCACGGTTTTTGCAGGGGTTTGAGATACATTCATTCACATCTCTGTTACACAACTGACCTGTAAAAGAAGAGTTTCACAAGATATGGCTGTAAGCTTCCAGTTAGACTATCTATGCTAAAGACTGAGATAAATGAATACAAAATTTGCGAACCTTGCCACCCTGGTGGGCATTTGCATTGATAACCCATGTAATCTGGTGTGTGGATGCAGGCAGCATGATTGGCGCAGGGATTAGGAGAGCAAGGAGTAAGGACTTCAGCACAAGTGGGTCCGCTGTAAGGAAGCTCACACAGGCAAGTGAAACTTGCCACGCCATCTACACAAGTGCCCTTGTTCAGACAGGGACTGGACTCACATTCATTGATGTTCACCTGGCAGAGGTTACCTGTCAAAGGATAAAGGAGATGAATATATGTATGGATTAGCATATTTTAATGTACCACTAGGGGGAGGTAGACAATTGCCATAGCCTAAGATGAAAATCTTAGGAGGACATCAGATAGGTTTAGATATTTCTTCTCTGCTGCATGTGCAATACATGTGTATTCTGTTCTTTCTACTGAAAATTTCAAGGTTGATGGTGTGTTTGGCTACTCTGATGCCCTCTTACCTCTGAAGCCTTGGCGACACTTGCAGGTGAAACCATTGAGTTGATCAATGCATGTGCCAGCATTCTGGCAGGGACTTGGCAGACAGTCGTTCCTGTCCAGGTCACAGTTCTTTCCCACCCATCCGGGCTCACAGTCACAGCGGTAACTGGAAATACCAGAGAACAGTTAATAAGCCAAAAACTTTCAGTTTGTAAAAATGAAATAACATTGACCTAATGTGTAGTTATAGGATTAACCACAGTCTTGGATGGAGCTCCTTTCAAGATTACATTTCATATGTGCCCATCTGAATCACTTTAAATTTTTAAAAAGTTGTTAAATGTATATACCCGTTAATGTCATCCCTACAAGAGCCATGGACACATGGGCTGCTGCCACACTCATCCACCTGAGAGTAGCAGTAAGGAGGCTTAAAGCCATCAGGACACAGGCAGTGAAATCCATTCTCTTCATCTATACATTTTCCTCCATTCCTGCAGGGGCTAGATGCACACTCATCTATTTCCACATTACATTTGGGACCTGCAGGAGAAATGTTATAGATAATTAGAGTTCTTTGTCAACATTTCCAATGAGGATTTATTCACACTGTTATTTTTATAAGACCTTACCAGTGAAGCCAGGTTTGCAAACACAGTCATAGCGGTTAATGCCATCTTTGCAGATGCCATAGTCACATGGGTTGCTGGCACAGTCATCAAAGTTTATCTCGCAGTTTGTACCTGGGTGCAAAAAGAGCTTTTATATTAAGACTGTAGACATTTTAACAATTTTAACAATGCAGAAACTCTTTCATAACATTTCAGAACAAAATTCTACAATATTATAATAAAGTATAATAAAAAGTTTAATTCTATAGCATTTTATATCTTTTCACAGCATTATTGTTATGTTGAACAGCAACGGCATTATTAAAGGGAATAAATCAGTGGCTTGAGTTAACAAAGTACAAGTATGTGTTATGTTGTGGGATTTTTCTCTTACCCGAGGTTCCATGTTGGCACTGGCAGATGTACTTGTTGACCTGGTCCATACACTTGCCCCCATTCTGACAAGGGTTGCTGTGGCACTCATTTAATTGATTCTCACAGCGATACCCTGTGTAACCAGGTTCACAGTTACACGTGTAGCTGGCAATGCCATCGATGCAGGTACCATGGTGACATGGGTCGGGCTGACAGTTGTTGATGTTACTTTCACAAAGTGTGCCCTCATAACCTATAGAGAAAAAAAATGCAAAAAATTTCATTAAGAATAAATTAATATTCTGAATAAATAAAGTACATTAAGAATTAAGAATAAGAAGTGCTTTTATATATATATATACATATATATATATATATATATATATATATAAAAAAACATATATATATATATATATATATATGTGTGTGTGTGTGTGTGTGTGTGTGTGTGTGTGTGTGTGTGTGTGTGTGTGTATCTGTCCTGTTCCAGCATCTTCAGATATTCTTACCATTAGATGA
>VUQG01043616.1:63123-78717 GCA_015106755.1 Etia nguti
CCAGCTCAATAGCTAGATGGGGGGCGGAGGGGGGACGTCTGTCCCAGATGTAAATTGCGAACCTGGAAAAGAATCTCATTAGTGGGACTGCTGTCCCCTGCCCCCCCACCACCACCATGAGGGCAAGATGAGGGAGGCTGCTGTCCCTTCTACATTCCATAGAGGAGGGAAGCGAGGGTCACAATGGTGTCTTTGTTCAGGCAAGGGGATAGGCAGACTTTTGGGCCTGGCTTTTTATATGAGTGGTGGCTCTAAATACCAGCAGGCAAAAGTAGTGAGGCTGACCCCCCCTCCCCTAGTCCTGGGGACATTTAAACTTTGGCTTTCTGCTTTTACTAATGCTGTCAGTGTACTGCAGGTGTTAACCAACATATTCTCACTCCCAAGCCTTTATCAGTGTTTTTTGCAAAGCACGGCAGTGCTCCAGAAAATCAGCTTGCCAAATAAGAAGTAAATATTTAAATATATATATCTATCAAAAATAAAATGTTAGCATTAGAAAGCTGGAAATAAGTCAGTGGTATAATTCATAGGACTTTGACCCAAAAGACAATAGTTTGCAATAAGAATTGTTTTTGCATAAGATAACAGGTCAAAATATTAATCACATGGTAGAAGATTATTACTTGTTAAAGTTATTTAATCCTTTCTAATCTGTTCTCCATTTTGTTAGCTGTCAGTGTGACTAAAAAAAAGCAATCCAAAACAATCTTACCTGGCTGGCATGTGCACGTGAAGCCATTGACCATATCCCGACACATCCCATCATTCACGCATGGGTTACTCTCACAGTCATCCACATCAGTCTCGCAGTACGTGCCCACGTAGCCTGGAAGACAGAAGTGTTCTTCTTTTTAGAACTTTTTTACTGCTGTTGAGCCTGATTAACTTTTCTCAATTTGGAGTAAGGGTATGTCAGTTCAAACCAACATGGTGTGTACATAATTCTGTGTATTGTGTAGGAACCTTTTTACTTTAGATCTTTTTGCACTTGTTTTTGCTAAACCACAGCATCCAATTCCACTGAACTGAAACCACCGCACACTACTGTCCATAGAGCTTTGCTCCTCCTTGGCTCAGTGTCCCATTCAGCAGATGTATGTTATGCTCTTTACTTTAGGTCCTTCATTGAGGTGAAACAGAATGTGAGTCAGTGTCTTGCTCCTGTGGTGAGGCTAGCGTGGAATCAGAAATAATCAGTAGCACCACATGAGCTTTGCCAGGCTGACTGATGATGAGGAGGGTGAGGAGGAAGGCCCTGTCTCTGGAGGGGGGAGGGGGACAGGCTCTGGGAAAGAGCCTCTTTCCCTCTCTGTGTATATGAGGGGTGCAAAGTGGAGCACAGAGGGGCCCTATTGTTCCACTCCATTCCCACCACTCTACCACTCATTAGTATTCACAGCACACTCCTCCCCCTAACTGCTCGCCCTCTCTCACATCCAGTCCTATAGACCCAACTCCCGGCTCTAATTTGTATAGCTCCCAAAACCCCAGCATGCATGTAGAACTGTGCATGAGAGTTTCACTGTGTTTTTTGTCCCAGAGTGTCAAAACTATCACTCAGTCCAAACCAATACTCCATCTAGTGGTACTGTGCAATGACGATGGAGAGGTGCCTCCATATAGCCAGTGTTTAGGGAAATACATTACATAACATTCTACCCTGGCAGTATTGTGGCACTATATATGGCGTTTCTTTAGAAGTACAAGTTTACAAAAGTGTGTTTTGGTCAAAAGTGATACTCTTGGATGATAAATCTTTGTTGTGCCAGAGTTTGAGTCTGAAAAAAGCTGTTTTTCTTTTTAAAAAAAGTATATTTTAAAAAAGATTCAGCTAAACTAAAACCTGAGTGCAGGATGCAAAACTGCAACAATAATTTATGTAAGCATAGTTTATTAAAAGTAAAAATAAGAAGTCATATTTCTCTTTATCATAATGGAGTGTCTATATAAAATGTCTTTCTACCTGGCATGCAGATGCAGGTGAACTCTCCAATCCGGTCAAGACAAGTGGCATCATTCTGGCAGGGCATGGACAAGCATTCATTGATGTCAATCTCACAACGTGGGCCGGCATATCCCCGACCACACTGACACTGGAAAGACCCCTCTGTGTTCACACATTTTCCAAAATGCTCACATGGGTTTGCACCTGTTGGTAGAAGGCAAAGGATTACTATATAGAACACATTCAAAGAAAAATAGATACAACAACATAGCATACACAGCATACAACAACAGGCAAGAAAAAACAAGCAAAAAAAGCAGACTTGCCAATTGAACATTCATCCATGTCCTGGTTGCAGGCACCCCCTACAAAGCCTGCAGGACAGGTACAAATGGCACGGCCATTAAGAGGGTTGGTGTCACACACTGCTCCCTCATTGCAAGGGTTGCTTACACATGCATCATCGAGGTGGCATAGCAAACCTGTGGATAAAACACATAAATCAACAATTTATCATCCAGGATTAAAAGGGCCACATAGGCAGATAGAAAAGCCCACTTACCTGTCTTTCCAACTGGGCACTCGCAGAAAAACGATGCTACACGGTCATGACAGGTGGCACCATTGAAGCAAACAGCTATTGCACAGTCATCAATGTTCTCACTGCAGTCATCTCCAGTCCAGCCATTGACACAGACACAAGTATGGCCACCAATGGTGTTGAAGCAAGTACCCCCATTATGGCATGCATTGGGTTGCATTTGACACTCATTTACATCCTCAGCGCAGTATTGTCCTAGTGGGTAGGTGAAATATGGGTTTAAACATAATTTTTATGTACACCACATGTATTTATGTATTTAAAGTTAATTTGAAGAGCTATACCTGTCCATTCTGGCGGACACTGGCAGTTGTATGTATTAACTCCATCTACACATATTCCTCCATTCATGCACTTGTGACCTGGGCAGTCATCCACATTGTTCTCACAGTTGTGTCCTTCAAAACCTGAGACAAATTTAGAGACAAAAGCCTTATAACACACAGATACAGTAGCAAACATCAATTTTGCAGATACTAACATTTCTGCTTATAATCTTAAATCATGTTTTGTATAACAACCCAAGGTGAGAAGCAAGGTGAACAGTAAAAGGGTTCAATGGGTGTTTGATTGTTTACATGTTCCCACATAATGTCAGTAACAGCACTGACTCCTGCCTGCTTCAGAGGTCAACACCCCCCTCTGTGTTTGCTTGTTTTATAATCTCTCACAGTTTCAATGACTTCCTCTCTGGCAAAAGACATTTCCTGTCAGCTCCCAGTGGGAAACCAGAAAGCCCATAAAATAAATTCCTTCTGTTGTGACGAGAGCAGAAAAGGTTGCAGGCTGCCTGCCACTAACTCTCCCACCAATCCATCCACCATTAGAAGCTATTAATAGCAGACAGGAAGCTGACATAAGACAGAGGACATAAAACACCAGCAACAGCACAAACAGCTACGTCATCAGGCTGAGAAAATCTGATGCCTGTGGCAGTAGAATAACTGTTTGTTCGTGTGTGTTCTACTGTGCTGCTGAAGAGAAATTCTACCTGGTAGGCAAGCACACTCATAGGAATGATCGCTGGTCTGTCGACATGTGCCCCCATTAAGGCACTGAGATGGGGCACAGGGCAAGGTGGACACCTCACATGTGCGCCCACTATAGCCTGGCTGACACTGACAGCGGAAGGACCCAAGGGTGTTCATGCAGATTCCACCATTGAGGCAAACACCAGGCTTGCGGCACTCGTCAATGTCATTGCGGCAGTTCTTTCCTTGGAAGCCAGGTGGACAGGAACAGTTATAGTGGTTATTCCAATTGACACATCGGGCTCCATTGGCACAGGGACTTGTTGCACAAGCATCAATAAGGGAGCAGTCTTGGCCTGGGAATTAAATAGTCAATAGAATTTAATACTTTGAATTTACTTAATAAGATTGGACCTTTCCATTACATATACATTCTTTTAGACATACCTCTGAACCCTCTCTGGCACACACAACCGTACTGTGTGACACCATTGATCACCTCGCTCTTGCACGCTGCTCCATTCTGACATTGTGATCGAAGACATGGATCCAGGTGTTGACAGAGAGTACCAATGAATCCGGGACGACATCTACAAGGACACATCCATACACATAAGGATTTGACTTATTGGTCAAACAAAACAGGTCACAAAAATCACAGGCTAGAGCAGTTAACACAAAGCTGCTAAATTACAGCAACTGTAGCTCGGTTTTCATCATGCTCTGGGTTTGGCAGTCTGGACCCAGTGACGCTTTGGCAAGCTCTGCTACCTCGTGTAATAGTTCTTGCCCTGGAAGGAATTTGTTTTAGGATATTTTTTTCTCATAATATGTAGCACACATATTAGTAGAGCCACAAAAAAGAGAAAAGAAATAGAATGAAAAGACAGAGTTAGGTCATGTGTGTTATTGACTTTATTAGTCACACACTATTATTTTCAGTTGGAAAACCTAATTTTCTCAGTGTCAGCTAACATTCTCCACTCCTACAGTTTTTCCACACCCCAGTTCTTATTTCTGTTCCCATATATGAAAAAGAACACACCCAGAAACAGTTTGGAAATTTAACAATTGCCAACAAATACTAACATGAGGAAAAACAAGGGCTGCACACAGTGCTCTTTAACAGGATAGGAGAAACAGCTGTGGTGTTTAAATTAAACAACTAACTGTCCTCTTGGTGGCTGTATTCTAAAGCATGAGCACATTACTTGATCCGCATATTTCACGTGTTCCTATTTCAATAAATATAGCTATCTGTGGTGATATCTGTTTATTCAAATTATTAATTTATTTTTTGGGTTCCATTACTCTTCATTCTGCAACTACCCTGAAGACTGGAGTCTGAGTGCTGCCTATACAGGGGTGACCTATAATGTGCCTGAATACATCCTGCGCAGACAAAGGTGGAGAACTGAAAACTCCTTTTGCTCTGCAAATGTGTTGCCTTGTCTCTATTCAAGCTGTAGACATTGTTTGAGCTTGACCTAAACATGCAGTACAAAGAAGCTGAGATAAATATAAAAACAGGGTTTCCTATTGCTCCTACGAAGCTCCTATGGGAGTTCAGGCAAGGTTTGGAGTGCTGGTAACACTACACCCACAGTGAAGCCCTTGACTGAGGACAGGAACCCTCTTCAAAGAGACTGATGCTGATGGCTGTGAGGTGACAGCTGGGTTCTGGCCCACCCTCGGGCACTGTCATCTCTTTCAATGGAGAGAAACCCTGGGCAGGATCAAAAATGGGTTTTCATCTGTTCTCACTTACAGGATAATGCCCTTTTTTATTTTTAGTTTTGTAAGTGCAGTCCCACTCTAAGAAAAAAAAAAAGACAAAAAAAGTATAAAATGCTCTCACTCCTGGCTAGGAGGCTGAGGCTGCTTTAAATTAGGCGGTGGAGGAACCGATCCAGATCTTGATTTTCTGTGAAAAGGGATGCTTTGTTTCTGGCTGGTCTACATTGGTGAAAAAATAGAAAACTTAAGGTTTCTCAGTTTTGTTAAAGTTTTTTTTTTTTCTCCAGCTTTCCAAAGGCAATTGAAATAGCGGGCTATGCATGAAGGCACACAAGACTATCCACAAGAGTGTAAAAAATATGTTTCTAAAGCAATAGTTTGGTGCTATATTGAATTTAATTGTTAGAAAGAGAATATAGGGGAACTGACATCTTCCAACAGAACATGAGACTTCATTGGGAAGTTAAACTGAAGCCATTTGAATGCCTATGTTGAGAGACAGATTTTGCGCATTTACTACAGCTACTTTTCCTTCTCCTAAACCCCTCCTCCTCTCATGAGGCTGAGAGGTCAGATGTTAGAGGGTCCCCTGTTTGATTGTGATGATAATGTCACTCAGGCTACAGAGTGTGAGGAGGGGATACTCCACAGGAGAGACTGTCTTTTGAAGGTGCAATCGGTAGAGAGGGAGATCAAGAGGAAACAAGATTAGTCTGGTCCATCAAGAATGTCATGTCATATTTCCTGTAATCCCTGGTCCTTTGCTCTGAAAACACAGTACTCACTCCTAATGCACTATTCTTGTTGCCATAGTAACCTCACAGATGAACAAGCAAGCTTGACACCCAACCAGTCACGCCTACCCCCCAACCATGGTTCCCATGGCTATTTGTCATGGCTTGGCTGGGTTTATTTAGAGGCAAATTAACTATGTCTGGAATCTAGGGTGTCACTAAAAATGAAACACAAATGTGGCACAAAGCGGTCTTTGAAAGGACTGATGAACAAAATTGCTTTAAGAGCTGAAACATACTACGCAGACTGACAGTCAAATTCTTCTGGAGCCATATTTGACTGCTGATGAAAACCAAAAAGCCAGAAACTTAGCAGGCGTTGTTCTCCGAAGACCATCATGACTCTCTGTTGAAAGAACTCAACAACTCACTCCAGGAAGTAATGTGTCCCCAAATATATGCTGATATACAGATTAAAATATTTATTTGGAATTAATGTGTTTTCATCTATGAATGTATTAACATACAGGTATACAAGTGTATCTGTGGGTGGGCTTATAAAAATGATGATAGTAATAACGCCTGATAAATTATTTGTCCTCCCTTTCAAATGTGCAGTGAAGTAAGCAGCCAAAACACACATTCTTTTGTCTAGACCTGACTCCTTGCCAACATGCTACTCCCATAACACACAAATCAGAATGCTATCAGCGCAGAGACTGTGAGAGACATGCAACTTTTGTCCTGGTTCACACTTCATACCACTATGAAAAGTCTGCTTATCAGGCTCTTTATAATCTTGTGGATTCCACTGCCTATGGGAACAGAAGGGCAGGATCTGTGCCTTTGCGTGAGCCCAACTTTAATTGTGGCGGATGTGAAAGGCAGGTGCAGTTTGCTGTTGTGCAATGGGCCCCTGAGTCATACTTAGTGAGTGTCAACATCTGACCTTGGAGGAAGAGAGTACAGCAGATGAGGAAGAGGTCTCTGGGTGCAACAGAGAGACGGGCAGAGTGAGTAATCTCTCCTTGTCAGCACATATGAAGGTTTTTGCCAGCTGCAGTACTGACACCATGCATCTGTCCACATCTGTCAGTGTACCTCTGGTTGTCTAGCATTTAGCTCCGGTGCCAGACTTTAATCCAAAACAATTGAGCTTCTTTGCCCATGGGACAAACTTTGTAACCAACACACACACACAGTCACAAACACAAGGCATTTTCAATATCTCAGAAGATATGCTCAACCTTAACAAATACATGCATTAACAGTTCCGCCTAACAAACACTGTTATATGGAGGCACCACTGCAACAAAGCAAACACATGCAACAATCACTACACACCCAAACACAAAGAAAGAAAACTTACAAACAGCCTCAGGGTCTGAGGAGTGGTTGTATCATGAATGCATAAAAGAGAAGATCCACTGAGGAAATTATATAAGAAGGAAAAGAGAGATAGCAACCTTGTCAAAGGTTTAATTGAGAGCTTCAAATACAAATGATTATTAGACATTCAAAAACAAAATGGGATTCAGTCAGTGTGCTCTGATTTCAGTTGTTCTGTATCAAGTAATGTGATCTCATGACTAAAACCATTTGATTTATGTAAGTTATGTCACTTGTTACTTGTGTAACACAATGCCAGTTTTCCTGGTTTCTGGGTCACTGAAGCAGGGTAACCTGAGCTCATCCTCTTCTACACAATAGCTGCAACTCAGCCAGAGGTCAAAGGGCGGCTCACCTGTGAACAAAGAGGCTGTAATCTCTGACACGGTTCATACACACAGTCATGCTCCACAAAACAACAACTATAAAGGATTCTTCTTATCTCAGGGGGCATTTTCTAAGACAAATGGAAAGGAAGAGAAACAACTGAACTATCACGTTTTGACTTGGGACAACTTTTCAAATTCTTTGTTGCCTGAAAAAAGCTAGTTTTACGTTTTTTAAAGCTTGAAGTTGATATAATGACATCATATAATGAATCTTTTGGAAAAGTCTTAAAATATTTCCTAATACAACTGCCCCATACCCTTCCCCCTCTTTCCACAAGCAAGCAGGAACCAGCTCTTCTCTTTTTGAAAAGTCCATACTGACACCACACTGCCAACAGGAGCCCATCTCCACACCCCCTCCTTCCAGCAACCTCCTCTGCTTTGCTCTCTCCAGTTTGGCTCTCTCCTTTTCAGCAGAGAGCCAGATTGGGGGTTGGGGAATGTTTTGTGGTCCAAATAAAAGAGCTAAAGTAGTCAGAACTTCTTTGAATGAAAGTGTTGGGGGGTGGGGGAAGATGGTAGGGGTGGGAGGGAGTGGGGGGCAGTGACCCAAACAGCTAGTCTTTCAGGCCTGGGCTGTAGCCTGGCAACAGTAACCCATGGTGAGACAGAGCTAGAGTGAGAAAAAAGGGGGGTGATGGGAGACAGGGTTTCATAAGGACAGTTGGGCCACTTCAGAAGACTGATCCTCCTACATGTGCAGGTAGCTCTGAGCACTGTGCTAAACCAATTCAGACTCATAATTAAGTACAATCATGTCCAAAAGGATGACTGTTTCACAGTCTAAAGGCCAAGGTTTGTTTCAACAATTGTGCTTAGACACACAATGAAAGTATTGAACAGTCCAGAAGCTTTCCAGAGCCCCCCCTAAACATGCATATTAAACATGTGACTAGGAAGACTTTTAACTTACTCGAGGAAAAGTGTTAATTAAAAAGCTGGGAGGACGTAGTGAATCCTTCCCAACTCTGATAGTCCTATCACAGCTCATACCTTAAAAGTAAGAGGCTATTGTGTATTATGACAATAATATAAATCCAGAATTCCAAGGAAATACCAGACATTTCCTTGGCAGCGAGGAGAGCACATATCCACTGTACTGAGAGAATAAATACGTCCCGTTGCTAAGTGCTCACTAATACACTTTCCAAAAAAAAAAAAAAAGCCAGAAATCTCACTCACAATTCTTGCTACTTCACACACTATCAAAACAGCTTCTAGTGTCAGTCTGAAAGAATACACCCTCACATTTTTTAAATAGCAATGCATTTGCCCAAAACCACATTGCATGAATCCTAGGGTTGAGGTCTTTCAAAGCATTCTCTATTGAACTCAACCACAAAACCCCACCCAACCACCTAAACTGAACCAGATTTTTGGAAAAATTTGAAATTGAAAGGACCCCATTCCAATGTTAAAGTCAAAGATAAACTACAATGACTTGTCCAGTGTTTTGTTTTAATTTTAGATTTAATAGAACTACACCAGCATCACTTAAAATTCTTCACACAAAATATCACATGGATTGACCGAGGTCAGCACAACCGCTCACGTGCTTATTGATGTGAGGCACTGTCAAAAGTTCTCAGTGATAAGCTAAGGAAAATGTTTATGTTGCCCAAAAAAGCACTAAAGATATTATAGGTATGGAGTAGTAAAATATTCAATAAAACTAACACATGGCAAAAATGCAGCAATCAAGTGCTCTTGTGTGCTCAAGTGTTTAAGCCCACAACACCTCTGCAAGTACTTTTAATTAAGAAAAGGTTAAGGCTTAGTAAAACGCTGCCTAGCTGGAATCAAAGTGTTTGTGGAAATTATGCTTAGTGGAAAAGTGAATGGCTTTTCCTGAATCCTTTAATGATGGACCCATCCCTTCCTCTGCTGACAGGGAGGGAGACACTGGGGAATTTTTCACTGGCAGACCTAAGTTATTCCAATCAGACCTGCCTGAGTGTCTCTTCAGAAGTCATTGTCTCCTGGATAAGAGCAAACAACCAGGCAATGAAACCTCACATCCAGGCTTATCCCTAAATAAGCTTGCAGTTCAGACATACATAGACATCAAAGAGAATAATTTGCAAATTCCGACAGGTTGTTTCAGGGGTAAAACTGACATAAATGTTACTTATATGCAATGCATAAGAGAGTGCGTATGAATTTAATTTCCACATTCTCAGATAAAAGTTCCAAGTTGCAAAGTATAAAGCAATGTAGAGGAATTTATCCATGTAGTGAGAAGTTGTGGGATTAAACACAATAAAGAAAAAGATCAGAAAATGGAGAATTATGGAGGCATGGGTGCAGTAAGTAAGCTGCTTAAGCTTCTCTGATAAGACAGGATGTGTGTAGCTGGGAGGTCAGAAGGCACCACTTCCTTTGAGGGGGCCTGGGAACCACAGCTCCCAGTCTCTAGTCATGACCTATAGAAGAGAAGGGACAACAAACCAATATATTCCCCCTAATGGTGTAACCTCTTTGTCAGATAGTACTCATCTCCTCATAGATATGAACACTATCCTCTTGAGTTATTAGACTTTACTGTGCTTTCAATTCTTCTATAAAATGGCAAGACAATGACTCCATCTGCCTGGCATGACAGCATGAGAGTTATGACAGTATTTGCCTCCAAAATGGCACCATAAAAAATTGAAAATCAGACAAATCACTATGAATTCTTCAATGAGACTGCTGGAATACTCTCTGCACAGTCTCAGACAGTACTTTTTAAGGCATTCCTAAAGGGGGTAGAAGGGTGAATGGATGGGAGGTAGAGACAATAACCTGAAAGCACCAGGGGGAGAGGAGGAATCTTGCTAAGCATTCCTTTCTAATCCACCATAAAGATACCAAAGAAAACACTAGCCCCGAGGTGCTGTGTACTAAGCCAATAATATAATCTGTTTCTTTGCTATGGTCTGTCACTTAATATGGGCTTTGGCATGAGACAATGCCACCACTTATTAGTGAATTGGGTTCCCTTGAAAATGTACTTCTTATCTGCTTGTATGTACTATGTATGCTTAACCCATCCAGAGAAAATCGAAAACTTCCTTATTTTTGCCTTCTATTTTTCCAAAAGTTAAACAATGTAGGCAGATATACTCCACAGTATCTCAACAGTCTTCTCCCTATCAAAGTCAAAGGTGCCCTCTTTATTATGTTTTAAGAGTCTGGGAGTTGCTACAGGGTCATAACAAAACACTCCCAATTTACATGATAACTCTGCTACTGAAGCCAAGGGCAATCCATTTATAACATGGGTCTCAGATAGCAGAGAACTTCCATCTTTATTTCCATTCAGCTTGGCAGATTAGAGAGGAAAGAGCTGGTTGCAATCTGTGATCTGCCTCTGCCCTGATAGACAGAGGATGAGTAGCTAGAGCAAGGACAGCGTGCAGTGAGAGTGCAGTGAGAGAAAGAGCAGACACAGTTGCTGCTGCACTGTGAGAGAGGCAACATGTGCTAGAGGGACTGTGGGCTACCGGATTCATTCCTCCACAAGCTTGTCTCTCACAGTATGGGGGCGACTGACTGCTCAATGGCAGCACCTGGCCCTATGCTTTCCCTTTGTCAAGATCTGACTTCACTGGATTACCATCACAACATCCACCAGCTGTCCTATATGCAGACCCCCCGCCCACACCCTCACTCCCTCCTATCCAGCTTCTCTCAACCCATTCCCTACCCCCAGTCCAATCCCTCCAGCTGGATCTCCTCTGAATGACACCCCCTCAATCTGCCTAATTATCTCTCCTCTGTCCATACTGCTGTAGCACTCTTCAAGCAGGGTGGAGCTGAGGGGCCAAAGGCTGTTCAACTAGACTTCCTGACTGCTCACCTAGAAATTACACTTTTGGTGACACTATGAACCCTTCATTGTCAAGTTCAAAACCCTGTGGCATTGTAAGATTATGAAGAATATTTATTGTGTATCAAAGAGAGAAGCCTTCCAAAAATGTATATTAAACCATTCGTAGAAAAAGCTTTTAAATATAACTTTTAATAACATCAAATTTTACTGTATTATATCAAATAGTTAGAAATAATGGAAAATGGCAGTTGTTGCCAGGATTTAGAGCCCCACATAGACAATTAACCTATTAAAACTAATAGCAGTGACTGATTTTACTGAGTGATAGAAACAAGTTAAATTGGCATTAGAAGGTTGGTTACCTGAGAAGGAAACCACTATGATCAGAGACATATAAAGAAAAAAACAAGATTTCATGCACTTTGAAGCTATACTGTGAAAAACAAGACACAGGATACATTGGTTTTGGAACAGTGTCTGGAACAGTAACAATGGCACCTGTCACAGACACTGTATTACAGTCACTTGAGAATCTTTTTCCTGTAAGAACAACAAATAGCACAGTAGCTGGACAACAAGGAAGGACAAGTGAACTTTCTCTACATGAAGTGATGTGTCCTGTTCTGTGGAACAGCTTTGCTTTCTATGAAAGTGCTTTATGCTGTTTTTCCAAATTCCTTTCAAATGCCAAAGCACATATCTGCCTCTGCATTTTGTTTCTTTCCATTCCACACTGGCCTCACATTGCCGTGGCCTTTCTTCTTTGCCTTCCTAAACCCTGTTCTAGTTCTGGTGCCAGGTTACAGCCAGGTATCTGGTGGAAGAAAGGATCTTTTCTCCTATTTTGAATCTCCTGTTTCTGTAGGCTCCCAGGGGAAGGGGTGGGGTGGCTCCACTACTCACAGGACTGGTCTGACCACTCTCATGTGGCCATGCTCCACTCCACTGCTCTCCCATATTATGTGACTTTTTCTACATTTGATGTCCCCTTCCAATGGAAAAAAAACACCCTATCTCAACCTTGTCACTCTTAATAATTTTTGGTACTATACCAGCATAGTAATTACACATACACCGCTCCCACACCATAAACATATGAACACACACACATGTACACAACACAAAGGACCAGACGAACAAAAAAAGGCAAACACAATCCCTGTGATGTGATTACACTTAATCTGGAGATTAATACACTTAGGCCAAACACTGGGAGTGTTGTGTTGATTTTCACTCGTAGTAGACTCATAGTAGGGAAGTGTTACTTCTGAGTTCAAAGTAAATTATGTGATCATGAAATGAAGTTTAAAAAAATCTGTCCAAATAAAATTATACATTTACCCAATAAAAACAATCCTGGCTATAGTTAATGATTTAAAAAATGTGGGTAGTGGTTACTAGTTTCACTTGCAGTGAAGTTACACATTGACTAATGTGTAATTACTTCTACTGGGAGTACAAGAACTTTACACAAGTGCAACGTAATGCACAACCATACACACAGTATATACATGTGTGGGGATGTGCTTTTGCCTTGCACAAGTGTATTCAGGGTACTGGATTAACTTAGGCCCATGCAGTAGGATAAAGTGCTACCATCTCCCATAAATGAGTAAATTTACTGTTTTGGAAGGATGCAGCTGGCAAACAAGGAGTTTCATTTTAACAGTATCTCCTCCATCTGACCACCCTCAGGCATTTTTCCTGAACTATAGGGTTTTTTCTTTCCTTTAAAATGACCCCAGGGCAGAACACTGTAGACTATTTAACTTGACTATTGTAATAGGTTCCCACACAACCCTCCTCATTTGAAAAACAAAAGCTTTGACAAAAGATGCAAAAGCTCCAAACTGCAGGAATAGGCAGGACTTTAAGACAATTGGTTAAAAAAAAAACTATTTAAAATTTTCAAAAGCTATTAAAGGAATTTAAATAAATAGAAATTGCTCTTAAGCTGAGTCTACAGTGAATAAAAGCTTAGACTAAAATAATGGTAAAAGAAACTGCGTCAAACACACAAAGAAACGCTCCTTTGGCAATGTGCAGCAAGATGTTGTGATTTATGATTGAATGAGCTCCTTAACAGGTGCAAAAGATGAGTGTGTCGTCCATGCATTTCCAGACTTGTTGATGCTCATCTGTGCAGGTCTAATCAATTTGTTCTATCTTTCACCACTTTTATGTGGGTGTTATTATCTAGACAATAGGTAATAACAGGGGCATTTTTCGCTCCTTGTTTAAGACAGAGAAAAACACCGGAAGGTTATATGGTATATATGGTTTGGAGCACTGGTAAATGGGAGCTATCGCCCATTGCGCTCGCGCTGGTAGGTTTTTAAACATGTTGCACTTACATGCATCGAAAAGGTGAATCTAAGCATGTCCCTCCATTTTCACATGGCTTGTATTGATCCACGCAACGGAACCCTGTGGAAATCAAAGAAAGATGTTACAAAACCACTTTAGTGGTTATCTACAAATCATCATAACCAAATTTACATAACTAATCGAAACTCGCTGATAGTGATTTCTAGATAGCAGTCCTTTGCCACTTGTTGCATCTTGTAGACACACCAGCACATGTCTGGGGTTTATTCCAGTAAACGAAGATACATTTTTGCGTTTCCTTGATAGATAAGCATGCTAGAGTACCGAGTTGCTTGTGCTTAAAAAAGTATTTGTTTAGGAGAGAACATGTTTTCATATTCGGTTAAAGTTTAAACCACATATACAAAAAAAAGTTAATCAAATATTCTAAATTCCTTCTCCGCGCTCTGGGTTTTGTCACCTTGCCATCAGACCTTTCCCACAGAGTTTAACTAACCTTTCTGGAGGTTCCGAAATAATTTCTAGAATTTCTATGTTTATCTATTCAGCAGTGAGTGGTTTAATCACACAAACACCAGCTATTTTACACATGATGCGCTAACCCGAATCTGCTACCACGACCTGTTGCCGTTGTCCTGCCAAAATGTGATTGTTAAATTGCTGTAAATGACTTATTGACCTATAATCTGTCAAACATGTCTCTTCTGAATAATATTGAATAATTTTGAGGTGGAATGAATATTTCTGTTAAAGGGTAAAGACTGGAACCAGCTTTTAGCAAAGTGATTTTTATATATCCCTTTTTTGTCTACGTAAAAAGCCTTATTGAGTTTAAAAAAAAATTTTTTTCAAAGAGATTTGGCCAAGTGGGCAACAGAAATTGCAACAAATATCGCTAGTTTGATTATAGTGCAGAACACAAAGTGAGTACAAAAAGAATCTTAAGGTTATTTGCAAAACAGGTAATTTCTTCATTTTATATTTAACCCGTTTGGGAAGCCAAGTTGACAACAGCCTATTTATAAACAACGTTAATAGACATAAAAACCACAACTACATTTTTTTGGTGAAAGACGAGAAAAACAACTTCGTTCATCATACCCAAAATTCTAAATAAACTACCGACTAAATAAACGAACAAAAAGGATAAAAAGAGAAACTTTGCAAATATTAGTACTCACTGGTAGCCTAGATAATCAAGGATAACCTCATTATTTGGAACTGGACGGTGGATCGGCTGTCCAGACAAGTCCAGTCTAGCCTACCGGTGGGTATAAATCTAAACTGTGAACTCAGGTATTGAAAGTGCAAAAGGACTTACCTTCACAGAGATGCATAAACAATAAAAATGACAAAAGAATCCATGGAATATTCCCTTCCATTTCGGTGGAAAAGTTTCCAGCGTTTGAAGTAATTTTTTTTAGTAGAAATACATCCTTTGTTAAGTTCACGTGAAAAGCTCCAAAATCGATGGGTTCTTTTTCATAAAGTCAGCCGGAAAACGTAGCGTTAGATCCTAATCCCGTAATATCCTCCGCAGCTCGGCCACGGCTGCTGTGATTCTCCTCTCACCTCCTAAAACTTTTGAAAAAAAGTTTTGCTTCCCGATCTGTCCCAGCGTTTGGGATTACTCCGCCTCCTCGCTCTCTCTCTCTTTCCTTCTCCCCCCCCCTCCCCCCCCCC
>VUQG01043617.1:0-15514 GCA_015106755.1 Etia nguti
GAAAAAGAACAAACACACAAAAAAAAAAAAAGGGAAAAAAAAGGGTGGAGGGCAAAACAATACATATATCTATATCTATATATCTCTATATCTATATATCTATATATATACATACATACATACATATATATATACACATACATACACACACATACACACACATAATGTCACGGTTCTGGGTCCTTCTGACCCAGCTTTTTGAGTTCTTGTGTTGTTATATTATTGTTTATGTTTTGAATCCTTTGTTGTACTATGTTTGTTATTTCCCTGGGTTTCAGTTATGGTTATCATAGGTTTAGTTCTTAGGTTTTGTTATATGGCTTCCCTGTGTTCCATGTTGTGTCTACTGTGCCTTTCTCTATCATGTTTCAGGTTCCTATGTTCTGTCTCCCCAGTCGCTGTTAAGTTTACATGTCTAGAGTTCACTCAGTGTGTTTCCTGTTTTACTTTGAAGGTCCGTGTCTCGTGTCAGTGTTTCTAGTTTTGCTTCCCCTGTCTCGTCCTGCCTAATCACTCCCAGCTGTGCTCTCCTCCTGTGGCTCATTCCCCTCGTTATCCCTCAGCATATTTAAGCCCCGTGTTTCTCTTTGTCAGTATTGCAATCTCCCTCAGATATGTCTGTGTGTGTTTTGCCTGCTTAGTCTATTTTGTGTCCTCAAGTTTAGTTAAGTTCTCCTAGTTTCCAGCAATAAAGCTGCCATTTTGGAATTTAAGTTTTGCCTCTGTGTTTTGAGTTTGCGTTTGGGTCCTTATCCTGCCTACCTGCACACAGACCATGACACAACCACGCTTTAATGTCATCTAGACATGCCAAAAGAGGTTTTATGCCGATGCCATTCTTCTGCTTTAGTGGCAAATAAATTTGGCAGTCATCGGCATAACAATGAAAAGCGATCCCATGCCTTCTAAGGATGGAACCCAGAGGCAATAATATAATAATCATTTTTATTAATAATAAATAATAATGAAATAAAACAAAATAAAATTACCATATCATATGGTTTTATTTTAAATTTTGAGGACATTTGTATGACCTAAGATGCAGTCTCTCAATCTAGTCCTTTGTTTTTGTCTAAAAACAAAAAGCAAATCAAAAATTATTTAATCATTTTAGTTGTACTATGCACAGCTGGGTGACTTATTTTTATATACAAAAGTCCAACAGTAGTATAACCTGTCAGATAATGAAGTAAAATATAAAGCATTGTGAAGCAACAATAGAGAGAGGTATAAAAGGGAAGCCAAAAACTCAAGTAAAGTAGGTACCTGTGAATTTAACCTACTTAAGTTATTATTTATTAGATCTTTTATTAGATATTTGCACACAAAGAAGGCAACAGCACCACAAAAAAATATTCAGGAGGTTTTGTGACTTGAATTAACTGAGGTGACATAACAAAAATCTCTTAATTAATGAACACTTGGTTCATTAGTTGAGAGGACTGAGGACTAATGAATAAAATACAGAATCTCTATGCACTGATTGCACACAGTACAATAATATATTTTGACAAAGTATATGAAATATCTATGAGTATACCCATCCACGGTGCATCCTAAAGTTTGTCATATTATATAGATACCACAGCATGGGGATTTCAAAAGAATGGACCTGCAGGTCAGAAATGGATGCAGTTTGGTCCACTCAGCTTTGCCAAGTGTGACAATTGCAGAGAAGTAATTATTCCGTTTTCAGTAAATGTGACGACAGCATTATTACACAGGAGAGGAGTAATTGTGATTTTATAACTACAAAGAAGTAAAATACTACTGTTTTGTTGCAAATCTGGTGTTCAGTGTCCAAAAATCACATTATATGATCAAATCAATAGGGAGGCTCCCCATAACCAAGCAGGCCTGAATCCAGAAGAAGACATTGTCTTAAGTCATATCTTCATCAGCTGTTAAATCTTTACTTTCTTTAAAGTTAAGTTCTGTTCACTGGATGGCCTTGGTCACTTCTATTGTTGTTCATTTCCATCACAAGTAAACATAATGTGTTCTCTCAGAAATCTGTAAAATATAGCAAATGTCATAAAACACAATACAATGCAAACCACAATTAATTTTGTAAATGGACTATATTTATATGCTAGAACATCTCATTAACAACATAAATAATGACTTGAGCTCGGCAAGAAGACAATTCTTCAGCCAGAAAGGAGTATAAAAGTGAAGTAAGACAGCCATCACAAATGGTATGTTTTTAAAATGATCTTTAATATGAATATAATTTTGTTAACAAGATAAATGTATCTTGTTAACAAAATTGTTAGCAATTAACAATTTAAGATAAGTTGTTCATTATCACCAGGCTATCGTCTGGTAAGAATGAACCACCAGAGCATTTAATCACAAGAATGCATTGTAGGCATTATGTATACAAAGACATAATGAGGGGAGCAGTCCATGAAGGACTTAATATACCTTGTTCAATGGACCTAAATCTTCAGAGATTTCCCTCGTGAAGTAACTAGATGCCGTGCAGCATTCACTCTGGCCAGGAGGGTACTACAAGACAAACCCAGAGTCAAATCTGTGAGTACGCTTGAGCTGAATTGAATTAAAGATGTATAAAAAAAAAACTGTTGAAATGGGCAGCCTACTAGCAACTTCAAATAATCTCAATCCAAAGAAAATATTATTAAATACAGACCAGAAAATCCTGACCAAATCCTTGGCCAGAGAAGATTGGTCCATACATGGCTATGCTTAGACAGGGTTATTTTGAGACAGACACTCATTTTATAATTTTATAACCTTCCCCTAGACAGCCTAAAAAAGAATCTAAATTCGTCTAATCTAGTGCATATTCGTCTAATCTAGTGCATATAGGCAGCAAAACAACTGCTGCGAGAATCCTTGGCTTGCGAAGCTTGTCTTTTTTTGTTTTGTATGCAAAGCAGAAGGAAGGAGGCCAAGGAGTAGAGAGTGATAGAACCACTATCCAGGATGAAACGACAAAGATCCATGAGTACATCAGGAAGATGGCAACAACTGATCATCTGCTTAATGAATACCTCAGGCAGAGACAGAAGACAAGCAAGGACAAGAACCATCATAGAAGGACATGCCCCTGCATCCCTGCATGGTATGTACCACTAGCAGATAGAAAACATGGCTGATATCGAGAAATCCTACCAATGACTAAACAAAGCTGGACTAAAAGATAGAACAGAGGCACTAATCATGGCAACACAGGCAAGCACAAGTTCGATAGATGCTGGGTCTACCACACCAGGCAAAACCCGAGGTGCAGACTGTGCAAAGATGCCTCTGAGGCAATCCAGGACATAACAAGGGTGCAAGATGCTAGCAGGCAGGGCATACATGGAATGCCATAACCAAAGGGTGGCACAGTATACAGGAACATTTGTTCCAATATGGACTGGAAGCCCCAAGGTCAAAATGGTAAATGGTAAATGGCCTGTATTTGTATAGCGCTAAGGACCCCTAAGGACCCCAAAGCGCTTTACACTACATTCAGTCATTCACCCATTCACACACACATTCACACACTGGTGATGGCAAGCTACATTGTAGCCACAGCTGCCCTGGGGCGCACTGACAGAGGCGAGGCTGCCGGACACTGGCACCACCGGGCCCTCTGACCACCACCAGTAGGCAACATGGGGTTAGTATCTTGCCCAAGGATATTTGGCAGATAAATGGCCCATTAATAGTGATTGATCATATGTAAGATAAATGTATTAATGATGTATTTGAGGAGGACTTTAGAAAAAGGTCTAATACACATGGACGCTTTGATTGAAGTCCTTAATGAAGTTAACTCAGGAAAATTGGAGAGAACTAGTTTAAAAAAGCATCTGCAGTATACTTATTCAAGTAACCATTTGCATTAATAATACCTCTACAGATGGTTATGAATAATTGTGAGATGGTTATGAATATTTTTTTCTCTAACAGTTAAAATTTTATTTCTGAAGAAATTCCTGGAATGCTTGGCTGATTCTGACTCTTTGTGACCCCTACAGTGGTGAAAAGAAAGCTGGGGTTGTTCTCATTTTTTTCAATCAGCAATAAATGAAATGCCCCAGCTTGTTTCCAGGCTATCTAAAGAATTTATAAATTTGTGATACGCCATTTCAACTCAAGCTTAATTACATCTACTTTAAGGTGCACATTTGAGAGTTAGAGCAGTTCTCTCAGTGCAAATGAAGAATAAAATTAAAATAAAGTTAACAAAAAAGAATGTATATAAACAGAAAAAATATATATATAGGATGTATATACAAATACGTCCATAACGTCAAATACAATTTTTTTCATGTTGATGTAAATACCAATTGTAACTGCAGTTGTAAACATGAGATGACTAGAGGGAGGGAGAGTATCACTGAATATCAGTTAAAATCAGATCCTTCTGCATTTCCTGTTAAAGTAAGGAATTTGTCAGTAGTGATACATTTAGTCTCCAGTACTTGAAATGCTCATCTGTTCCCAAGCTTATTTTGTGTGTTAGGGTAAATTTTGAAGTAAATTCTCCTGGGATATATGGGACAAAAAAATTACTTTCTCTGGGATGATAATACAACTCCCAGTGTTTCTCCCTCATCCCCAAAAATGGCTTACTTTTTCTGGATATGTGTCCTTTGTCTACAGGTAGTCTATTCAGTTCTTGTCCACTTTCAGAGTTAAAGCCTGTCCGTATTACGTTACGTTTCTCAGCCAAAAGAGAAGTGAGTTTTTGAAAGAATTGTGGGTAAATATAGGTTAAATATAGCCAATCTTACATTCTCTACTGAGTCCACTATCATACCAAAGTGGTCTTTATTGTCTTTGACCAGATGTTCACTTCCCCAGTATACTGATTTATTAAAAGGAAAAATATCAGTAGATAATCTAATTCAAATAGACAAAATTGTGGGGTTTCTAAGATGGCATAAGAAATTATAATATTAAGAAAAGAAAAGAATTTTGGTAAATATATGCATATTTTTTTATGTGTTAGAATGTGGCGACACCACACCTTCCCTGCATTAAAGTCTGTGCTGGGTCCTGAGTGTTTGTTGTTGTTGTTGAGGTGTGTGGCTGGCAGCTGAAAAGCTGCAGCCGTGTGTGTGTAGTTATGACAACCATAATAAAGAAAAGTGTTAAACGTGTGCAATATGTGGTCAGGTCTGCCGTGCATCGTCTACATAGAACCAAAAATTCTTTTAGACACATTGGAGGTTTAACAGAAAATGCTCTAAAATTTTGAGTAACAGGGACTTTTGAGGAACATTTGAGTAACAGGAACTTACTCAAGTTTGTGTCCAAACTTGAGTAAGTTTGGACACAAACTTACTCAAGTAGAGTAGGTCTTGAAAATGAAAAATGTTCATATTTAGTTAATCTACTGAAATTTTTGTTTTGTTCAATACAATAAAAAAGTTAAATGAAAACAGCATTTTCTTTAATTGATGCATATCCATGCATCTATTTTGGGCAACTAAGGTGTGAGTGTGTGAATGCTGAAAAGTGTTTAGGCATAGTTGCATGAATGTGTGCGTGATTGGGTGAATGAGGGACTGCTTTTAGTGCCATAGTAGAAAGGCACAGTGTGAGTAGGATCCATTAAACATTTATTGCAAGCAAAATTGCACATTTAGAATCATCTATAATATTCACAAATAAATACTATGATGACTCTCAACATTTTACACTGCATGCCATGTTCTCACATATTCATACAGCACTTTTTCTAACTTCAGTAAAACAGTGAGGTCCTACCTGTATCCTTACGGTTTCTGGCAGTTCTGGGACATAACCTGAGTGGAAACCAGAGTCAGCCTCCATTCTGTCCTGATTATACTTTGTGGGTTTTCTTAGAGGAGCTTCCTCCCAGTTCTTAATGCAGCGGTGAGAACAGTCTTCATGGAATAACAGAGGAGGAATGCCTAACTGCAGGAGAACAGAAAGCAGTTCACCCCTTACACACTATGTGTTATACTATATTTGTGTGACTGTATTGATATGACAGTACTTGCCTCTCTGTAAAAGTCCCTTCCTGGAATAGATATAGCTGTAAGAGAGACTTTATCACCACTCTGTCTAATCTTTCTAACAATGTCTTCATGCTCCATGGACTCAATAGGTTCCCCATTGACAGCTAGCAGCAGGTCTCCATCCTCCATTCCTGCACCCTCAGCTGGACTCCCCACATCCACTTCTCTCAGCACATGAACTGCAGGGTCACAGAAGATTATTATTAGATTATTACTAATATTTCCTGAAATATATTTATATATTTCTGACTTTGAGGAATATATGAATTGATTACATCTTGATTACATCTTGATATACTTGGTATAGATAGTTAAGCTAAGTTAAGGGAGTTTTTCCTTCCCACTGTCGCCAAAGTGCTTGCTCATAGGGGGTCATATGATTGTTGGGTTTTCTCTGTATCTATTATTGTACGATCTACTGTACAGTATAAAGCGCCTTGAGGCGACTGTTGTTGTGATTTGGCGCTATATAAATAAAATTGAATTGAATTGAATTAAGCCTGGGCAAGGCTTAGCTCCATCTTCCATACAGCCTGTCTTGCCCACCCAGCAGTGGAGCACAGTAAAGGAAACAAAAGTATGATTTCTAATTCTGATTAGTTGGGCAGCTGACAGCCTGCCCTCCAAGTGTCCCACTGCTCACTGTCCTAATGAGATCGAAGATCAGTGATCAGAGGCACAAAGACAAGCAACTTTTTTTATAAAGCACTTTGGTTAGTGTTTTCTGTATTTAAAGTGTTGAACGTATCAATAAAAGCATTACAATAAATGTAATATTAAAAAAGTACCAGACAAAATAAAAGCATGTACAAGACACAATTAAACATGAGTTAATAAAATCAACATCTCACAGTGGGTTGAAAGCCAAATACAAGAGGTGGGTCTTAACAAGTCCATTTAATGTGTAAGGGCAACAATTTGTGAGCTGCAATGGGAAAAGACCTGTCCCTCTTGAGCGTCCACTGTGTACTCTGAGTTAGTGAACTGAACTAAGGGAACAGGGCGGGAATGCAAGTGTAGTAGCTCAGAAAATTAGGATGCAGTAAAGGCATTTAAGGGCTTTAAGAACCAGAGTAGTAAAGTCTCTCTATATGTTCCAGTTAAAAGTAATTTAGCACCAGCTGCAGGGAGGACTGGCTAGCACCAAATGGACTGGTTCTTGTATAGCACCTTTCTACTCTTTTTAAGCATTCAAAACCCTTTAGATGGCCCTGGTAGATGGCCCGCTCTACCTCCTGTGCTACAGCAACCCCCAAAATACAAAGAGATGCAGTAATCCAACCGAGCTGTGATAAAGGCATTATTTTAAAGTGATCTTTCAACAGACTGTCACATCTAAAATTACTGTCTATCCCAAAAAGTCAGAGGGTCCAAGTGCACAGGAAAGAACCCACCAGCGACAGCAGGACCAAATACAATAACTTCTGTTATCATTAAAACTCAGTGCTTTTAGTTCCTCAAGACACTCAGTTTGTATGCAAGTCTGTATGAAGTAGACATCGTTCTATATTCAGATGAATAGGGAACAATGGAAAGCAAGTTTGCGCTTTCTAAGAATGGAACTGAAGAGCATCAGAGAAAAAATAACAGAAAAAATAGCAGAGGAAATCTTCCATTTTGGCTTATTAATCATCCCGTCACGGTACTGGGTCTGCGACCCAGTAATTGTGTTTCAGTCTTTGTAATGATGTTCTTTGATTATTGTTGTTCATGTTTTGGGGTTTCTTTAGTTCTCAGTGATCTTAGTTGTGTTGTCTCAGCCTGTGTTTGAGTTTCTGTGTTGTTCACCTCCTGTGTCTTCCCAGTCAGTCATGTCTCCCTGTCACTGTTAATTACTGTTATCTCTGTGCTCCATGTTCTGTTTCTGTGCCTCCCCTGTGTTCCTGGTGCCTTGTCTCTAGTGAAGGTTTAGTTCTGTTTTCTTGTTCTCCTCATTTAGTCTCCATGTGCTGTGTGCTTGGTTCTGTGCCTGTCGTGTGTTTCCTGTTTTACTTTGATAGCCCCTGTCCTGTGTGCAGTGTGTCCGTTTTTGCGTCCCCTTGTCTCGTTAGGTCTGATTTGTCCCAGCTGTGTCACCAACTATTTCCCATCCTCTCGTTGTCCTGCTTGTGTATTTAAGTCCGACACGACAACTAATCTCTGTTAGTTGTCATGTCGTACTCTCACTGTGCTGTGTTTTCTCCTCCGTGCTTATGGTAACGTTCCAGTTCCCTGTTCCTGGTTTTGTTTTCTAGTTTTCCCAGTTTTCTAGTTAGAGTTTCGTTCTTTGAGTTTCTAGTTTGAGTTATCTTGTATTTCATGTTCGAGTTTTTTCAGCAAATAATGCTGCGCTTTGAGTTTAATTTTTCTGTCTGAGAGTCCTGCATTTGGGTCCCTTCTCCTGCCTGCCACACAGCGCAACACCATGACACATCCAAAGAGCCAGACAAAGTTTTAACTCATTTGAGAGCCTGACGCTTAGCGCTGTCAACCCTAACTCGAAAACTCAAAAAACAGTTTTATTTGTTGTTATCTATCTAGTGGGTGATTTTAACATCCATGTAGATGCTGAAAATGATACCCTAAAAAGTGCATTTGATCTATTAGTAGACTCAACGGGTTTGTTTCAAAATTAATAAGAACCATCCACCACTTTAATCACACTCTGGATCTTGTACTGACATAGCATAAAAACGGAACATTTTACAATATTCCCCCAAAACCCTCTTTTGTCTGATCATTTTCTAATAACATTTAAATTTACAGTGATGTGGAATACAGCCGTGGGAAATACACTTAATCCAAGCAGATATCGTTCTTAACATGCTATAACTAAGTTTAAGGATATAATTTCTCCACGATTATCTTCCAATGCCATATCCCAAAACAGTGAAGAGCAGCTACCTAAATTCTACTGCCACAGAGGTTGATTATCTTGTTAATAGTGCTTCTTACTGCATATGATTCAGGATATTGTGGCTCCTTGGAAAAAAGCCTCACATAAGTATAAAATCATAATTACTACATGTTATAGACACCATTCCTACAACACTGCTCAAAGAAGTGCTACAATTAATTAATGCTTCAATTTTAAATATGATTAGTCTATCTCTGTTACTTGACTACGTACCACAGGCCTTTAAGGTGGTCGTGATTAAACCATTACTTAAAAAGCCATCACCTGACCCAGGTAATTTTTCCATATTAAATTAATATGCATACTAAATTAGTAAATGACTAAATGACTAAATTTGTCATTTCGCTCACAGTTTTAAGGCCTTGTACTTTAACAAACTCCTCCTAGGGATTTCATCAGATCAACATAATCTTTGCTGAGTGGAATGCAAAGACCTCAGTGATGTTAAATTGCAAAGCTTTTCACGTTTCGCAAAATGGGGCGGTCGTGGTGGCACGTTGAGTTTCGATCATTCGACAAGAAGCACGAAACTGCTGTAAATCAAAGACACATTGTCCAATCCCTCACAGGCACGATGAGAGTCATGCCTCAAACAGACTAATATGCCATTTGTCAGCAATGGTTAGAGCGCCACTTAGTTGAAAGAGGAAATGCACAGCAGGTTATAATCGTCATTGATCTAGATGAGATTTTAACTGGTGGTGCAATGCATTATATGCGTGAGTGTGACATTAGATCGGATGGTAATCTCCATCACCGCCTGCTGGGCGTAGGTGTTGGGCGTGGCTGGGTGCGAGGGCCCTTCCAAAGCTGCTTGCAGCTTTAATTGGATTTATGATTTTTGGCTTTTTCTCTTCTCATTTATGTCTTGTTGGAGTATAAATTTAAGAAGATTTCGATTTCCATTGTATCCTACTGGACTTGGCTTTCTCCTATTGGGTTATAGCAACACGGAAGAGATAAGGGCAGTAGTGGCCAGTAGTGTCGTCATTTTCTCTAATGTCTTTCTTCTCAAAGATTAGAACAAAATCAGCATTAGCTCAGAGTAGGTTAGTTAGATAAGTATCATTTAAGTGCCCCCCCCCAAAAAAAAAAAATTTGATTCTGTTTTGGACATAGCGTTTTCACTTGGAGAAATGCTTTGTCACTCATCCAAGTGACTTCTTCAGTCACAGCTGATTGCAGGTTTCCCCAGCCTTATAAACAGTACCTTTGCACAATGACTGAAACTAGCATCACTGATGAAAAATGGGCTGTCAGGTCAGTTTCTTGATCATTAATATGCAAATTGTCATGACCATTGATCAACAAGACCATTGATCAATGGCCCTGAGTACCATTTACAGAGAGTTGGGGAATGGCTGCAATCACAGCATTGTAAGATGGTGACAGATGTACCCTTAGACCCCCTCCTTGATTCAGAGATGGTCTTTCCCTTTTCCCTCCTTCACTCCCTGCTCAAACCAGCATTCCTCCCTGTCCAAGATGTGTACATCCTCATTACTGAAAGAGTGTCCACTGCCCTGTAGGTATCAATAGTCCTGGCGTGACAAGTTAGCTCTTCTGTGTTGTGCCATCCTCTTAGCCAGAGGCTGTTTGGTTTCTCCGATGTATAAATAATGGCAATCCTCCTGGCACTCAACAGCGTACACTATGTTATTCTGTTTGTGTCGGGGGACCCGATCCTTGGGGTGGACTAAATTTTTGGCACAGTGTGTTTTGGGGTTTAAAAGCCACAGAGATGCAGTGTTTAGAGAAAATGTCCCCCCATTACTGATGGAAATCTCACAGTCTAAGTAGGCTAACCTGACACTTTTCATATCCTCCCTGGTTAATTTGATGTGTTGGTCCACCGAGTTAATGTAATCAGTGAATTGTGGTACATCCTGAGATCTGATTTTCACCTAGGTGTCAT
Source organism: Etia nguti (assembly GCA_015106755.1). Lineage (NCBI taxonomy): Eukaryota > Metazoa > Chordata > Actinopteri > Cichliformes > Cichlidae > Etia > Etia nguti. The sequence goes on from VUQG01043617.1 coordinate 10,820, forward strand.
CCACATACCTGAACCAATGATTTGGTGGTGTTCCAGGGTAAGATGACAGAGCCCTCTTTTTCACTTCTCCCATGTACAAGTTGGCCACAATGGGTGAAACTGGGGAATCCATGGCACACCCATGTTTCTGGCTATACTACTGACCCTTGTATGTGAAATAGGTGGAATGAAGACACGGTTCCAAGAGTATACACTTGGTCAGTGCTGTCCTATTGCTGAGGTGGGGTCATCCTGTAATCTCTTACAAATTACCTCCACTGCTTCAGTCACTGGAACACAAGTGAAGAGAGCTGTAACATCATATAAGACCATTGTTTCATCTGCCTCCATAATGACCTTCTCAACAAAATCCAAGGTGTTCTGGATGTGGTGTTTAGAGCTGCCTACCAGCAGGATTAGGATCAAAGCCAGAAACTTTGAGATGTTAGAGGTGACCGAGTTGATCATACAGACAATTGGTCTTTAAGGTACACCCTGTTTATGTATCTTTGGTAAATGATACTAACTTCGTGTAGCTTCCCCTGGGTATAGCATGTGGTATGAGGTCCAGCCAATAGCATTGTCTTGTTCTAACTGCTTCGGACAATCTATCACCCTCTTCCTGTAACCACTTTCTGGGTCTCGTTCCAGGGGCTCATAAGTATTTTTGTCACTGAGCAGTGATAAAAATTTTCTCATGATGGTCTTTCTGGTTTAGCAAAGCAAGCACATACACTTGTCTGCCAGAAGCATAATAATGTTGTTGTCATTACTAAGTGATGTGAGTTCCTTCCTCTCCTCCATGCTGAAGTTGGATGCTGGGGGCTTTACATTGCTGACACAGGCCAAAATCTTTGGCTGCAGTTGCTCTGCAACGTTGTGGTTTTGAATTGTTGTTTCTGTGGTTGTGATCAGTTCCACTAGCAGGATTTGTCTCGGTGTCACAGCCAAGTTCAACCCTTCAAGCACTGTAAGTCTCTGTCAGATCCGCTGCTTTTTAGATTTTAGCACATCGATGGTAAAATTTGTTTGTGTCACCTGTTCATTGAACAGCTGGTTCCTGCCTTCTGGAGGATTTTTGTTGCTCGGAGACTCTTAACTGAAGAGCTCATTTGCAGACTTTTAGGAGTAATCCTGTTTTGTCTGCATCTGAGGCTGAATATCAGGTGGATCTTGTAATCAGCCATCTTATGTGCTGTTTGCTCATACTCACGTACTAGCTTTAGGCAGTCCTTGCCAAAGTGGGTTCAAATGTCTTGATTCATGCTCAATCATGCAGGTAAGGAATTCCAAAAAAGTTGATTCTGTTTATCTGGATGTAGTGTTTTCAGTGGGAAAAACGTTTCTTGAGCATGGAGGCGTGGTCTGCGGCTCCGCTGCAGAGGAAGGGTGGTGCAGTGGGCTCCAGTGGCAGTACCAGGTAGGCTGGCAGGGCAGCTGAAAGCAATTCAGTAATTACACTCTCCCTATTTCAGTGATGCCGGTAGGCCTGCAAGGCTACTCAGGGCCTCAGAAGCCATAGGCAGTTAGAACTGGGTGAATCCCCTCAATAATCAGCTGCATCTAAGGTCTGCATTACCTACTCGGTAATACTAATTGGATCAGAGATTAGGATTCTTTAAACAGACAACCAATCAAAATCCCTGTATTGGGGCACTGGTTCCACAGATAATGTGTTCCTGCTTGATTGTGGGGACTTCAAAAACATATACTTGGAGGCTCTGTACATTGTTGTTCATGATTGCAATCATGATCATCTGCAAGACATGTTCTATCAGCACATCACCATTGCCATTTCGAGTGACAATATAAAATACTGAACTATCCTAAACTCCCACCTTGCCTCCTCTGATCACATCTATTTAACAGTCACCTCAAGGTGTTGTAAGGTACCCTACAAAAATACAGAGAAACCCCAAAAATCAAAAGACTCCCTCTGAGCAAGCAAATTGGCAACTCCCTTTAAACAGGAAGGAACCTCCGGTAAAACCAGGGTCATGGAGGGGCAGCCATCTTCCGCGACCAGTTGGGGGCGAGGGGAGGGACAAAAGAAATGTTATGGAAGAGAACCGGAGATTAATAATAGCTCATAATTAAATGCAGAGCGGTCAATAAACACATGATGAGTGAAAAGGGATGAAAGGAGAAAAAACAGTGTATCATGGGAAGTTTATTTTAAGTTTATTGCAGCGTAAGTAAGGGTGGATTCAGGATCACCTAATTCAGCCCTAAATATAAGCTTTGTCAAAAAAGAAAGTGTTTACATAAATGCCAAATCACAACGAAAGTTGCCTCAAAGCATTTTATTTTGCAAGGTAAAGACCTTACAGTAATACAAAGAAAGCAGAAAAAAACCCAACAATCGTATGACCCCCTTATCAGCAAGCGCTTTGGGGACAGTGAGAAGGAAAAACTTCCTTTTAACAGGAAGAAAACTCCAGCAGAACCAGGATCAGGGAGGGGCAGCCATCTGCTGCAACCAGTTGTCGGTGAGAAGATAAAGACAGGACAGAGACATGCCGTGAAAGAAGTGGAATGGATATTTGTCTCTCCTAGCAAGATCAGGTTTTTCCCCAAAATTTTCCCAGCTATATATTAAGCGCACATTTTGGACACCACTCAGACAGCCAGCAAGGAGAACATGCAGCTAAACATGTTACTCCTGGTCCAACTGGGGAGGACACCAGAAAAAGTTACGCACCGATTTAATATAAATTTTAGTGACCTTTGATTGACATAACTGGGGGTCATCGCTGCCGATGTGAATTGTAATTTTACAGTGGCAACGCTACCTTCATCTGCATTGGCTACAGGGACCTGGCTAGTTAGATTTCTTTAAGGGTGCCGCACCAATTCAGTGATCCTGGCCTCCAGAGCTATACACAGGCTTCATTTATAACTAGTTCTGCTACTAGTAAAGGACTAAACATCTGACACACTGAGCATGAAAGATCAGGAGGGGCAGGTAAAAAGGACATGCTGCTAGTGTGTCAGCTACAGGCTAAGCTAAGCTAAAGACACAGTGAATGAATAATGTGAATATAATTAGCAGGTGAATCAACAGAGAGATAACAGATTGGATAATGCACCCAAAGGAAACTGATCTTCATCATGCTGGTCCATGCTCTGTGTTTAAGAATAGCAAAGCTACAAAAGAATCCATCACTGTGTGGCCTACAGAAGTCATCCTTATGCTCTAAGACTGCTTTGTAACAACAGATTGAGAGATCTGGGCAACAACCATCAAATCTTAGAAACATGGTGTCGAACTAGGTACTTAGTCTGAATGGCATTACCTTGGCCTCTAGTAAGACTGTCAGGAATCTTGGAGTCCTTCTTGACCAGGATATGTCCTTCAATACGCAGATTAAACAAATATGAAGGACTGATTTCTATTATCTGTGAAATACTGCTAAAATTAAAAACATCCTGTCTCAGAGTGATGCTGATAAACATAATCTTGTCTCCCTCTGACCTCTTTTCTTTCCCCTCATCATCAGACAGGTCGCAGCAGATAGCCCCCCTCCCTCTGAGCCTGGTTTCCCATCAGGTTTCTTCCTGTTAAAAGGGAGTTATTCCTTTCCACTGTTCCCAAGTGCTTGCTCGTGGAGGGTCATGTGATTATTGGGGTTTTCTACTATTGAAGGGTCTTACAGTACCTTACAGTATAAAGCTCCTTGAAATGACTGTTGGTATGAATTGGCACTATATAAATAAAACTGAATTGAAATCTGTTCAATTGAAAATAAAGTGGGACCCTTTATCATTTCATAAACTTAAGAAGCTTTGTCTAATTAGTATGTGTTTGTCTCTGTAAGGATGTAATCTTTCCATTAATGTGTCTCTCACCTTTTTGTTGTGTGCTTGGCAGCTTTTCTTGTCTCAAAAGGAAGCCATATCCATCACTTCCCTTCACCAGATTCGTGGTCTTAGCAGTGTGGGGGAGGCTGCAGCTTTGTGCCACCACAGGCATGACTGGCATTTTCCTTCTGATATAGCATGACTCACTGTCACTGTCAATAACAAGCACTGTCACTGATTCCCCACTCTTCTTCACCTGAAGGCCAAACGCACCAGACAGTAATTTACGTTCAGTGTAACAGAGCAAACACATCAATTCTGACTGAGAAAAGAGGATCCGTACAGTTCTGATGAGAGCTGAGTATCTGAGAGTGGACACCATCAGTCCATTAATCCAGATCAGTCTGTCACCATTGAAGATACCCGCTTTCTCTGCTGGACCATCAATAACTGTTCTCACCATATATTGATTCTTTTGACCTGTTGACACATCCACAGTCTGTTCACAGTCATAATCTACTCAATAATGCTTGATGAAAGAAAAACCAAAAATGTTGTATATTATAACTAATCAGCAGAAATACTTAAATAGTTGCACACTTTGGGAACCATTAGATCACTCTTGTGATTTGATGGTTGTGGTCTATGGATTAGATCCTTATTAAGTATTTCTTAGTACTTAGACTAGAACCAGGGGAAACAGTTCATTTAAACTGAGTTTGAAATTTAGCACTGGAACTTCTTGACTTTCTTGTAAAATAGTTAGAAGGTACAGTGGCTTCAGTGGAGCTGTTTGTGAGTGGCTAGCACTTGTCACAGATAGTGACAGCAAGTGACAGCAAAATAAATACCATCGACTGAGACAATAGTCATTCCTAGGCCATGCTTTGGGTGTTTTTGGATGTGACACAGCCT
>VUQG01043620.1:6773-17676 GCA_015106755.1 Etia nguti
TGGCTCGAGTGGCCACGTCTGTGCCGGAATGTGATGCAGCTGCAGCTGGTGTATTCCCTTGGTGAAAGACACTGAATGATCTAGAGACCAAGGCAGCCAATAATGATTGTTCCACAAGTCCACCTACAGAAACCTTTTGAGTTTTACTTCCCTTTAGATAGATCTTTTTTCAGTTCTCTCTTTTAGCCATTCTGTCTGCAGTTTAACTAAACTGGCATTGCATTGGGGTGTTTAGGGAGGGGCAAAAGCACACTGCTGTAAAAGAAAGAAGTATGAGGAAAAAAATGACTGCAGAAGAGTAATTTTGTTTTCATAATTGTTGGAAGGCAAATTCATAACTGAAATTAAAATTGGACTCATTGCCCAGCCTTGCTTTATGTTAGCTTTTCTTCATGGTAGTCCAGCCAGGAGTAGTTCATCCAAACCAATATGTTTCACAGAATGCACCAACATTAAAGTACGAGTAATCACGCCTACATTTTAAAGTAACCATAAATTATGATACTACCATTAAAGTAACAGTGTTGCTAGTACACCATCATTGATTTTGGATTGTTTTGCATTCAAATGCCCAATGCATTAGGTGCTGTCTTTCTTAGCTATCAATATCCTGTAGTGTCTAAAGAGTTCAAGTAGATTTAGCAGAAATGTGGCTCATTTCAGCTCCATTTTCTCCATTTCATTGCTGGCCCATGCAGTTTTTTTGTGCGTCACCACCATGCATTATTGAGAGTGAAAATGTGGAGATTAGTTGGAGGCATCTTTTCCTCTTTTTGTTAGTTCCAAAAAAAAATCTGTTCCACAATCTCCAATATCCAATGATCTTCCCATTGAAGAATGTTACTAAAAAAGAGAGAGTAAATGCATTTTAATCATCTTCACATACAGAATATAACTTTGTGCTTTGCATTTCGCCTTTGATCGATTTCTTCATGTTTGGTTTTGCTTTAAAACAATTAACTTTTGAATTATATTCATAAAATTTTTTACTAGCTTTCTTGGCAAATATAAAAGTTGAAAACAAACCCTGCTACATATGACTTTGTGTTCAGCGAGTTCTGTATTCAGACAGAACACAAGCTGATACCAATCTGTGATTCATAAAGGAGCACATTGATCAAAGAGCTGAGAAGTCTGTGTTTTCCTGCACAAAGGAATATAAAGTGAATACAAAGTGGTCACGCAGGGAATTGGTTTTACACAACATAATAAATTAGTGTAACAGAAAGAAGATTAAATCTATAGAAGGAAGTGCAGACCTACAGCCTTTAGAGGCCACTAAGGTGATGTTGTGACTGTAGTCTGAGGTGTAATGGTAAAAGGGAGGATGGGGCAAGATTGTCCTCATCTGTTCCCAGAAGCAGTTAATTTTGGTCGATGGTTTGGTGAGAACCACTGGGAAAATTTAGAAGAAGAAAAATGGATCTTTTGTCCAAAGGCTGGACAGTCCACAACCCAATTTTACTGCCAGCTACGACCTAATTAAACAGTTCTTCTTCAGATCAACAAAAAACAGGCAAATCCTTCCTTACGTCCATTCCATCTCTGGATATGCTGCATAGCTCCAAAGACAGAAACCATGGTGGGCACACCAGAGGTGTTTTCAGTAATGGCTAATTGTCTGCTTCCCCTCAGTGATTCCCAAGCCCAGCATTGATATTTCCTTGGCTGAGCTGAGAGGTCGAGCATTGCAATTACCTCCTGCCTTGTAAACAAATTGTCCTCCAAGACTGTCTCCTGCCAGGAGCCATGGAGCAGAGAAGAATTAACTGCTCTATGCTCATTATATTAAAAAAAAAACAAGAAGAAGAAGAAAAAAAGAAAAAGGCCTGCCTTTAGAGCCAGAGAAATCAGCACCACTTTAGAATAGAAATGAAAAGATGCACATTTAACTTGACTTGAAGCTAAAACTGCTTCTTGTCAAGAAATATACCACTAAAGCACACTTTTACGCTGATTGTCCTCACTAATAGACCATTAAAGTGAAACTTTAGTACCGCGGCTTAGAGATCATAATTTTTCTAAGCGTTTTTTGATGAAAACCGATACATAAGTGGAAGAAACAGACATGTGCACATCCAGCGTGTCAGTGAGTGTTTCCAACTGCACTAAAGTTGTTTGTTCAAGGCTTAGTCAAATGGATGCACAAAATAAGCAGACGGCAAGATAGGAAAATGTTTCCAAACAATTACAACATTAGCGGTGACACATGTTCTCAATGTAAATGGTTCCGTCATAATGGAAAAGTAGCGTTATACCCTTTAAGCCACCCAAAGTTGTCATTTAATTACAGAACAGAGGACTGCTGCGGCTTTGTATCAAAGGAGTAACACTTACTGCAACATTAAACAACAACAAAAAATAAGAAAAATATATAAAAATCCAGAGAGCTCCTGTTTTGAAGCTTAACTGTCAATTACATGGTATCAAAAAGGCAAAAAAAGAAGAAAGAAAATTTGTTATAACAGTGGTTCCCAAACTTTTTTTGCTACGCCCCCCTTTGTTTGACAACACATCCTCCAACTAACACACACCTATATTTTGTTTTCAAACTCCATTACAGTTTATTCCACACCTCAAACCTTTTGTAAACAATTAAACAAATAAAAGTAAACTGCAATAAATTACAGGTTGCAGTAAAATAAACCATTAAACAAACAATCTTTATGGTGTAATTTTTTTACATTTAGTTGTTTGTTTTTTTAACTGTGTAAGAATATTCAACATTGCTATCAATACATTTTTCAAAAAATGCCTGTCTGTGCAAAATGGGTTTAAAAACATAAACAGCTGTGCGATACTGTTTGTCTGTGATTTTAACCGGGGAAACAAATTGTGGCAGGATCAGCCTGATATTATTTGTATCCCACTGTAACTTTACTGTATAAAGAGCTAACACCACCAAAATTTCATTATAAGAAGTGTTTGTGAGCTAAAAATCAGGAATGTGGGATACTGTTTGTCTGTGATGTGGACAGCCCAGCCCGTGCTCCCGACGCAGGGGAAACTAATTCTGTCGGGGAGACCTACCTTGGAACCGCCGTTGCGCAGGTGAAGCCAAAGGCAAGATATGCTTCATCATATTTTATAATCGTTGGCTTGGAAGGAAGCTGGTTTGGTGATGCTTCATCTTCTGCTTTGTGTTTGTGTGGGAGCCCCGTCAAAAACCTGTCCATTATTCCAGCAGTGTCCAAGCTTTCTTTCTTTTGCAGCCCCCCCTGCAATGGCCCTGCTCTGGTTTCTAAGTTAAGTAAGGTTTTATGTCCATTTTTGAGCAATAAATCATTAAATTGATCTTGAAAAGCTTTTGTGGATGCAAGCCAAATTTTGAAACATTGAAAACTTTTTGAGCTTTCTTGTTTACAGACAGAATCACATGCATGCGAATGCTACCAAAAACACTACCGCTTGGCAGACCTAATGAATAGCACAGGCTTTCTAATCGTCCGAGCAATCAGGACTAGTACTCACATGCTGGAAAGCTACGGAACCAAGTGCACCATGTAGGTGACATTATTCTCTCATATAGCAGATATGTGATTTTTATTTTCTTACGTTTTGACATACCCACAGCATTGTCAGAATGAGACATGGGCAATAAAGCATGTGCAAGAGATTTGAAAGTAATTGATAAAATAACATAATCTTTTCTCACATTCTCATATTTCTTTTGCTTTCATAGCTATGTTGTGATTCTTATGTCCTATATGCAGTTTTAGGAACACGGCCCATGCACAGTTTAGCGAACAAAAGGGACAGTTAAATTAAAGTGTAGCTTATAATTTGCGATCCTGCATGACAACACAGCTGTCAGAAGTGAGGGGAAAGCATCTGATTTGCTGGTAGCTCCTGAATGATTGTGTTTGATTGTCAGGTTAATGAGTTAACACTGGTGTGCCAGGTGCATTCACTCACGGTCCAAAGTTTTGGCAGCAGCACACGTTTTGTGTTTCATACACTTTATCACTTCCATTTTTATGATATAGTGAAAAATAATCATAAGAATTTCACAAGTTTCAAAGACTGTGGAAAAAAAATCAAATTTAAATTAAAAGTCAGTATTTACAGCATTGATCACAGTCTGCTACTCTATCTCCTTTTTAATGAGTGACACACTACATCCTCAAATGCCAACTTTTTACAGTGATCCAGGAGCAATTATGTCCATTTCACAGTGTGATGAAGCAGTATATTACAAGGCAAAATGGATAGTTAAGTGGTTCAGAGGTCCTCAAATGAACATTTTGAATCCACAGTCACAAGGCAAGGAGGTCTTTGGTTTGAATCCGGTGGGCTTTTCTATGTGAAGTTTGCATATTATCCCAATGTCTGTGTTGGTATTCCCACTCCCTTCCACAGTCCAATAACATGCACAGGATTAGTCACATGTGTGATTCTAAATAGACCGTAGGTGTGAATGTGAATGTGAATGTGAGTGGATGTCTGCCTGTATGTGCTGGCCCTGTGACAGATTGGTGACCTGTCCAGGTCGTACCCGGCATATGATAGCTGGGATAGGTTAACCTCCCGCATCCTGAATTGAATAAGCGGAAGAAAATGGATGGATACATCCATGGGCAGGAAACTCCTCAGATCTTAATCCAATTGAGAGTCTAAGGTCAATCCTTAAAAGTGGGTGGACAAGCAGAAGCCCACAAACTGTTCAACGTGGAGCACTGTTAAAGCTCAAAGAATGGATCGCACTTCATCAGGACTCACCCCAGAAACAGATATCCAGCATGCCACAGACACATGCAGACATTTTGAAGACGAATCAACAATGTAAATATTGACTCTTTGCATTAGTTTGATTTATTTGCTGATAAGAATCTTTGAAACTCATGAAAGGCTAATGATTGTCTTTCACTATATCATAGAAATGTGTATGAACTGCAAAATCTGTGCCACTGCCAAAATTTTTGACCAGGACTATAAAGGGATGCTTTGCTCATGGATGCTGATGGATGCAGTCTGATGCTGCAGGTATATGAAACTGAAGAAAGGCTCCTACTAACAACTGGGAGCTAACTAACATCATCTCCTGTTTATGTTGCTTTTGGGTCTTCTCATTTTAAAGTGTGATTGGAGCTTGGACTCAAATGTGGACTTAAATGCACAATTTAACAAAGAGGGATGCTGTTACTGAACTGAATGCAAAGTGCAGCATGAAAACACAAGAGAAATCCAGAAATAAACACAAGTAGTACGCAGGGACATGCACTTTGATAAATGAAAGATAGCTGTCTATTATCTGGCTTCACTTATTCTAACATCAGTGATCGGGTTTCCCAGGGTTTCCTAATCCAGCTATGAGCACATCCATATGAAAGGGGTGGTGTATGTAGCATATGGCTATGCACAAACATTGATACTGGCAGCAGAGTGGCTGACTTTACAAAGACAGAGAACACTAATGACACGGGGAAGATACAAAAAAATAAAATAAACACATAACCGAGACTGAAAGCAACACAGCTGCACAGCAAACAAAGCAGCAGAGCAACTGTGTATGTGAGGAAAAGCACTGTACAGTAGTATAGCATTGAGTGCTCCATGAAAATGTACTTTGGTCAGGAAGACTGAACCAATCCAGGAACAAGTTTAGCCTGTCTGGAATTAAAGCTGGCAAAATGCAGACTGCAAGTTAATTGTTATTTGATCAAATTAATATTTAAATGTGTGAAAGACAGTTTTAGTTTTTATTCTTTTATTCTTTCAGCTGTGGTCTCAATGATGAGAGCATGGAAATGAAATGAATCAAACATAGGCTTAGCCAGCATGAAAACTGGATATATGGTCAGAAATTACAATCAGGAGTTCCAATATAGCCACTGGGTTGAGCAGGTGGCCCATATGCCAGCCCATCTGCTGTACGGCTATTGAAACCTGAGGTTCAACTCTTCTCTTCACTGACAACAATAAAGGCCAAAAGCCTTAAAATATTGATTTAGAGTTAAATTACAAATAGGTGCCCTGTTTTAGGATCCCACATAAATGCTCATACAATGATAAACTTGTGGTGAAAATCTGGGGGGGGGGACCAAGGACGAATATATAACATTTATATTATTTATATTTAATTGTTTAGGAAAGACAAAGACTTGTTCATCTCTAAGCTTGACCACTGGTCTGCAGCATAAGACACTACATCGATGTAAGGTGAAAAGAAGTTAACTGGCTTCATACAGCTGAAAACCCAGAGTTAACGCTAAAGTTTCCTGGATAATTCTGCTGCACAGGCCTCTGGGAAAACAAGGGGAAATCAGAGGAGCAACAATAGAATTTTTGTCAAAGGGATGATGAGACTATGAATAGACTGAGGACAAACTGAGAACGACCAAGAGGAGGGGAATATATTATCTTTAACTATAAGTAGTTAAAGAATAATGATTTTACAGCTATTCCTTTTTCAATTAATATAAATATCATAGACCGCGGTCAGTCTACGATAAACCCAATATGGTATATTAGCATATTGGGTTCACTACTTCATACGCAGTGTGCAGAAAATTTCTGGGAGCTTGTCATGAACTGGCAGTGTTTTACATTTGCTTGTGACATTTACCTAGCTAGAAAGGGCACACATGCACTAGTACATGACAGTTAGTAGGACTGCATGCTATATAAACTGTGAGGCGCATGCCTGGGTGGACGTGTAAAATTCCAGTCATTTTAATAAAAACTGTTGACTTTCCAAAAATAAACCTAGATTTTTTCCATCTTTTTACTCCTATTCAGAAAAAAATAGGGCCATGTGTGTGAGAGAGATTTGGTGGTAGGTTGGTAATAGAGCTCCAGCTCACAAGGCAAACTCATTTCACTAGATCACCCTCCCTCTATCCACCTTCCCTCCCTTTCTGCCCATCAGTCTCTGTTATTGTCTGCCCTCTGCTGCTTTCTACCTTTCCCTTCTAACTATTTTTGTCATTACTTCCAGCTCTCTCTAATATTTCTTTATCCTCACTCTTACCTTGTCTCTTACCCCTTTTTAGTAAAGATATAAGCTCACCTGAATGATACTAAAGGTGATCACAGTGTATGTAGTTTTATTGCAGCCTGTGTAAAGATCAGCAAAGGATTTGATCTTATTGATAAGGGCACACTGCAAGCAGATACCACATTTATATTTCTGGTCTTGAGGACAGAGGTTATCTTAGGATGAACCATGGGTTTATATTAGAAAAGCAGAACACACACTCATGGCCACTCACACGCATAGCTAGTGATTCCAAAGTCTTGTTTGAATTGCATAAGCTGCATATGTGATTCTGGTCGTCGCCTATTAGCAGATCAAAGTCTTTCAGCTGCAGGAGCAGGTTAGCAGATTTGGAGTATGAACCCAACCCAGACTGGCAGGCAGACATAGCGACAGTCAGAACACCAAAATTAAATGGGTGAGTGTTTGGGAAAGGGGCAGGTCACACACTGCTCTATCTGCGTTGCCATGGCACCCACAGGCAGAAGAGCAAAGCCCCTCGTGTCATGCTCTGCGATGAAGGCATTCATCACTACACTGACATCTGTCAAGGCACTGATTTACCACCACCCAAATTCACACATCTGCAGATGCTGTTATTTCAGGATGAAATAAAAATATAACCAACAATAAAGCCCAAGAAATGTGACTATTTTTATTCCCGGCTTAAACAACAGAAATTTTGGAGTGTCAAGGATTCAAATCAGACCCCCTTTTTTTTCTCGCTAAAGACTGTAAAGACTGACATATAAAGGCTGTGCTGTGCATAATTCATGCAGCACAATCTTTTTGCTACAAGGCAAGGGCTTGGCAAATACAGGTCAAGCCTAACTTTGAGCAAAGTGACTGAGCAGATTCTTCTGTATAAAAACAGCTCTCTGTTTCACATGTTGAGCATACAGTGATTGGGGAAAACCTCTGACAGCATGAAATACAACCTACATGACAGCACTGGAATGAATTCATCTCGCAGTTGATTGATTTGTTTGTTTGCCTCCTTGCTCATTTAAATTTGAGTATGTCAGTGTTGCTCCTATATGCATTTTACAGTGAGAGCAATGGCGTCACCACGAGCAGTCAGTCTTAAAACTTTGTGCAGTATTTTTCTCCTACCTAAAGTGAAGATTCAGCTGCATCTGTGCTGTGGTAAACAGTGATGCTATGTTTCTCCAACTCCAGGAACTCACCTCAATAATTCAGTCCGACTGAGTGTTGGAAAAGTAATGACACCAGAGGTCAAGTGAAGCTGATGCTAACAAAATCTGGTCTTGTCCACTCTCAACTAAAGTCAAGATGATGAATAATGTGAAGGTTTAGGTGTAGAAAACACTTGCTTTGAGCCACTGAAAGAATTTATTTCATTGATTTTTGGAATGATAACACCAGTGTTTGGGTTCAGTCTCTAGCAAAAAGGTCCTTGCGAATGAATTAAAAACCTCAGAAAGCTGTTCACGTAGTCTTTGAATGCTGCATTTTCAAACAAGTGAATACTTTTTTTGTAAAAACCCATAGATGTTAAGGTGATGATAACAGTACTTTAGAAATAACTAATATAACACTTATAAATTAGGCTCAGTCATGTGTATATCAGTATGATAATAACATAATACTTTTTATAAAGGTTAATTGTTGAGATCTGTTTATGTGGAATACAACTCAAAGCTCCATGGCCAAAGATACAGTGTCGTCTGACGTCACCCCTCATTTCTTAATGTTTTGTATATAAATGACTTTTTTTTGTTCGTCTGTTAAGTCATTTAACACTGACCAATGAATCATTCAAACATAAGGAAGCACTTAATTAAGGGATGAACCAGACAACTTAGAGAAGAACCAGTTTTAAATTGTGTCTTCAGCCACTTTGTAACCTGCAGCCTGCCACAAAAACACACCACTGTGTTCCTGTTTCATTAACAGAATCTTGAATTACATAAAACATCTTGCATAAAATAGTATTTTAGCACCAATGAGGTTCGTCTCCAAAAACTGATGACTTGGTGTATCTCAGTACTGAGTGCAGTGTGTCCTCAAAGAAATTTGAAGAAACTGAACAAGTGGAGGATAAAAGAAGTAATGGTAGGCCTAAAAATTTCTTCAGTAGATGAACTGCGTTGAAGTCACATCTTAAAAAACAATTTAAAAAAATAAAATAAAAGTCCAGCAGAGACCTGACACAGTACCTGAGGGCAACATCTGGCCCTTCAGTTGATCCATCTACTGTTTACTAAAGACCATCAAAAAGGGCCTCAGTAGAAGGGTGGATTTTGTTCCTAAGAAAAACTGAAACAGGGAGAAAAGGGTCAGGTGTGCCAAATTAGATGATAACTGGACTGCAAGCCTGAAGAACTATTCCTGAAAACTACTTAAAGCAAAGAAAGCCTGTGTAAGAGAGTTTGGCTTGTGTTGAAGAATAAAAGTGGTAAAACCAAAAATATTGATTTTAAAGTTTGTTAGAATTGTATATATACACTGTATTAACATGTATGTCTGCATGTTTGAATAAATTAATGACCCATTTTCAATTTTCCAAGCAAAATATATTAATGGGGGATAACTCAAGAGTTTTGCACAAGAGTTGCAAGAGTTTTTGGAGTAACACCTCATAGTCCTATTTATAAACTGTATTAATGTAGTTAAAAGGATTAAGTTTGGTTTGTTTGTCAGTCTATTTTCAGAAACACTTTAAAAAAAAAACTATAATCATCACACTTTATATCTAATAAACGCCAAACTCGCTATTATGTACAAGTTGTTGGTGCCGATCGAACTTCTTTTACTTTCAGGACTGCCTTAATTCTTTGAGACATAGATCCAACAAGGTTCTGGAAACATCTCCAAGAGATTTTAGTCCACATTGACACTATAGCATCACACAGTTGCTGCAGATTTTCAACTGCACATCCATGATATGAATCTCCCATTCCACCACAACTCAGTGGTGCCATATTGGATTGAGAGCTGGTTACTGTGGAGGCCATTTGAGTACAGTGAAGTCATTGTCGTGTTCATGAAACCAGGCAATAATCCTCAGGTAGATGGTGACATTTAAAAAATGCTCACAAAATACTGAGGCTCAGTTTCCTACTCTTAGATGACAGAGGTGGCACCTGGAGTTGTTTTGCTTCATGGATCAACGTGTTTTGCATTCAGAGATGGTCTACTACATTCCTTGGTTATAATGGGTGGGTATTTGTGTTACTGTTTCCCACCTATCAGCTCGAAGCACTCAGGCCATTCTCGTCTGACCTCTGGCATCAACAAGGCATTTTCACCCAGAGAGCTGTTTCTCACTGGATACTTTCTCTTTTTCAGACCATTCTCTGTAAACACCAGACTTGGTTGTGTGGAAAAATCCCAGCAGATCAGCAGTTTCTGAAATGCTCAGACCAGCCTGTCTGGCACCAACAACCATGCCATGTTTAAAGTAGCCAGTGAACAGAGTTTTCCTATGCAAATGAAGGACTACAAACATTTAGATGCATTTGAGTTTCCCTCAAAATAAAGCAGTTTGGACAATCTGGCCTTCTAGCTGGATGCTTGTAACCTGTTATGATTATCTGAATACTTTTCCAAACCCAAGATTCAAGATGTCATAACGTAGATTTATGTTTCTTTCTGGGACATCCATTTATATACCCATCACTGTTGTTTGACTTGAATTCCAAGATCTTTTTTGGGTTGTTTTTTTTTTCCCCCCATAATTTCCTCATAAAGTGTCATGGCACTGAGTTATGTCATGTCTCTACCATTAAACACTCAATGATGCCTCTCTCTCTCATTCCCGCAAATGTGCCTACACCTCGTTCAAAGATAAATTTGCCTTTCTGCTGTACACTTAACCTTTCCCTATCGTTCTACCTAATAATGTGTGTGTGTGTATGGGCGGGGGGGGGGGGGGGGCCCCCCCCCCCCCCCCCAACGGGACAA
>VUQG01043621.1:7662-44720 GCA_015106755.1 Etia nguti
GGTGTTTTAGGTGGGGGGGGGGGGGGGCTGATGTCTAGAGCCACACTGTCTATCAGCCAGAGTGTACAGACGGATGAGGCTATAAAACACAACCTTCAGGCAAACCTTGAGCCAGCAGTGTTGAAGCAACAGCCTGAAAGAACAGGACATCAGTGCTTAGGGGCAGGGATAGCTCAGTAGGTAGAGTGGTGGCCCCATGATCGGAAGGTCGGGGGTTCGATTCCCCTGAACAGCTGCCCTGAGGTACCCCTGAGCAAGGTACTGTCCCTACACACTGCTCCCCGGGCGCCCAATGGCTGCCCACTGCTTCACTGAGTGAATGGGTTAAACGCAGAGAGGAATTTCCCCACGGGGATCAATAAAGTATGCATCATTATTATTAAAGTTCACCAGTGTTGAATTTCTACTAGCTTAACTACAGTTGGAAGAGCTCGGGACTTGATATTATTTCAGTTATTCTTTAAGTGGTGTATAAAAGTTGAATGTTATTCTAATTTGCTATATTTAAAACTACAGCTTTATAGCACAGTAAAGTACTTAGTTCCAGGGTCTGTGAAACGCATCACTTTATCTAGCGTTCGGTCACCCATCACCTCCATGGTCAAGTGAGGACTAGCGCGGAGGAGGGAGAAATCCAGCTGTCTGTTCCCCTGCCTGAAGCCTTGGCTACAGAAGGTCATGCCAGGTCTGGTTGAGATTAGCTGGCTCTACAGAAGCTCACTCTGTTACTGGAGGTTTCTGCTTATGATTAGATAAGACACCCAGACCCTCTACCCACTCTGGTCCTTGATTTTGTTTCCACCTGAGACGTGGGCACAGAATGGACTGTTCAGATACAAGCAGCTCCTCACAGCCTTCAACAGGACCGTGTTGGAGGGCAAAAAATGCGTCAGACTATGGTCTTATTGACGCAATCTGCCCCTGATCTTTTGTGACAGGAGGAGGCGATAATCCAGTGAGTAAAAAGAAGTGAAACAAGGGGATCTTAACATCCTGTTCTGCATTTGGGCAAGGATGTTCTTACTTAGAAGGCTGTCGGAGAAAAGACCTCATTGATCTTCATTAATTATCCTTGACCACAGAGCGTCTAAACCCATTACTTCTTTCAGAAAACAAGTAAAGTTGTAAAAAAGACAGTTTCTACTGCAAATTCTTGAGTTCACTTATAACTTATAAGTTGCTATATAGTTCATATAAAGACTTCTGAACTTTGAAAGAAGTTTAGAAGTCTGCTTCTAGTATTACTGCAAAAGAGTTTTCAGCAGTAATACTGTTTGGCTTGAGAGGTGGATCTGAAAAGCATGTAGGAAAATAGCTGTAGTCAGCTTGGCTTCCCAACAGTTACTGTGAATTCCAACACAACACAACATCCTGGTTTCGTGGCGAAATAGAACTCCCACATGAAGTCCTTAGACCACTTATGCAGCGTAATCAGTTTCTCCTCTGTCCATCTGCTGTTTTTGTCCAACATATTTTAGAAAAATATGGCTAAATACAGCAGCATTGTTTATTGACAGTACAGTAATTCAGATATGTTAACTATCAGTGAAAAGACACTATTTTATGTTAAGATACTAAAGGAAACTGGGGCTGATGACTGAAAAACAATACACTTCTTCAATGAAGTAATGCCTAATTTAAAGTTAGAGTTCAGTTTTAGTGTATGAATACATTTTTTGTCATTGAATTTGAAGGACTGCACATTTGTTTCACTCTAATTAATCGATAATTTCCTGAGTATGCTTTGGCTTGTCTCCTTCACTTATTTTCTAAGCCTTCATGAAGGTGCCTGGTCAGTGTATGGTACTGTATACCTTCTCTGAGGTTTCCTCCACACCTCAGCTGATAGGGGATGAGGTTGTGACTGAGCTGCAGTACAGACTGTATTTGGATGTTTTGAATGTGTGGTTCTGAGCTTTGGCTGTCTTCAGCTTCGGGAGAACTGAATGTGCCCCGGTGACTCCTAATAAGTGTCTGCTCAGCTAAGGCTTGACCAGGTAGTGGAATAAATCTGCTATTGCACATGGTGTGCATGGGCTAATATGGACAAGGGAGATTGCATGGTCAGTTTCAGACACTTTTATACACACATGTGTACAGTCGCGCAGACATCCTGCAGCTGCAGTGTGTGAGGCCTGCTTCACATCTCTTTCACGCCCATGTGTAAAAGTCATGGCTTGCAGTTTGTCTATGTTTTCAGTAAAGACGTGAAAGCAATGAATTGTTTCCTGCCTGTACCAGTGAAACCATTCTTTATGGGTATTAACCAGTAGGTATGAACTGTTACTCAGTGAAAGAAACGGCACAGCTGGACCTGACTCAGAATACACACTTTGGCTTCTGGCCAATCTCACGCTAAAGCCGAGCTATTAAGTGCAACAGAACACCTCAGTAGTGACTGTGCAAAGTGCTTCGTCTGGATAACGTGACATTTACAGGGATTGCTTTGACTGTACGATAACAGCCAGAGGTTGACAATATGCTAATCAATCATTCAGGAAGACTGAAGCTAGAAATGCATACAATAATATTTTGAATAGTATTCTAATGATCTGCAAACTTTGCGTTAAAAGTGATAAAAGTATACCAATCTGTGCTCCAAGTTTCAGTTTGAATTACCATTTTTGATTACTGACACATCCAAAAGAAGAACAGACTCTCACTGGCATTTATTAAAAGCAATGCTGGTTTATATTACAAGTGACAAAAGCTGTTAGGTATTTATGTCAACATAAAATCATCTGGTTTGAAGGTGACTCTTCAATCATTAGGCTGACATAGAGTATACAACCAAGTTAAGGCAGTTTTTTTGTACCAGCCAAAATCACAAATCATGCGCAAACAAGCCAAGAATGTGCAACTCTGTTGACTGGAAGACATCTAGGAAGAGTTGGTAAATTAGTGAGCCTGTCATCTAGTCAGTCTGTAACTTTGGTACAGATTAAAAGTTCACGTTTGTGACGGCTTTCATATCTCTCGGTGACTGGGTGGCGCCCTGCCACCATGATGTAGAAATTTGTAGGTTTTAATAAAATGTCAGAACTTTTTTGCCATGAGTCGCCAAGAGATTTTCTCCACACATTCTTGATGATATCAGGATACACTATTGCTAATTTAGGAACCTATTATTTTCATCTAGGAAACACTCTACCCTTTATGGTATTGACTCATAAGTGTGCTTCTGCTTACATTTGCAGATTAGCAGTAACCATGTTAGCATGGTTACTGTGATCATGTTAGCAGCTGGTTAGAAATGTGCTTTCAGGAGATTTAGTTTTTTGTTTATTATTATTTAAACAATTTAAAATGACAGAGTAATCAGTGGTTCATCTCTCCAGTTTGGTAAAGAATCATTTATTTATATTTCAGCAACTTGAACCACTTGCCAATAATTTCTTTTTAAATGTTACCCACCCCACACAATGCATGCTGAGCAGTGCCAGGCCACATTGGGTAAAATATGTGAGTAACTGAGCTACTCTGCAATTTCAAAGTAACATTTTTGATCTGGATTTGAAATCTAACCCACCCCCCCAAACTCTGTTTTTTGAATTCAGTGTTTGTCTTTAACAGTAGGCTTTGTTTCATAG
Organism: Etia nguti; assembly: GCA_015106755.1. NCBI lineage: Eukaryota > Metazoa > Chordata > Actinopteri > Cichliformes > Cichlidae > Etia > Etia nguti. The sequence continues at coordinate 11,253 of VUQG01043621.1, forward strand.
ACTCTTAACGCTCCTCTTTCAAAATATGACCACTTATGATACTGGCTTGACTGGAATTTTTTTTTTTTTTTTTACTTGTAACGTGTTATTCACATTTGTCTGAAATAGAGATAGATGATTTCTTCAGCTTCAGTGGAGCTGCTCAAAGTAACAGAAAACCCTTTCCTCTCTTTTACCCATGTGGGCCTCTGAGGACAGAGAGACAGGCCAAATTGGAAAGTCAGTATTCTTGGATAGGTCAAAAGTGACTCTTGGCTGGGCTGCAATTCTTAGTAAAGCTGCAGTGCCAGGTTGAGCTTGTGTGTTTCAGAAGGAAATGATTTCCTCAAATAATGTCAGAATGATTTTCAAATTTTCACAAAATTGAATTACTTTTTATAAAAACAGCCTAATTTTGCAGAGTAAGACAAGAGTGAGTGAGAGTGACCTGTGCTGCAGGCTAGACGTGCTGCTCATATTTCCTCCGAGCTTGAAAGCCCTTTGGGTTTTTGAGGCAAAATAGCTTTTCGTGGCTTGACTATTGACCTGAAGGTGTTGGTGTTTTGCCACCTAAGCTCTAAAAAAAACCAGTGACCTCATCTCAAAGTGTTCTTTTCTTCTCTATTTGCTCTGGTTTTAAGGTGTAGGTATCAAGTTTAAACAATCTCCCACATGTTTTTTCTGTCACGTGTAGAGCTAGCCTTTTGTAGTCTGCTAACAAGCCACTGCTGCATGCGCATGAATGCACACAAGCCCAACATTACTGCAAACACTTTGTTCCCAAGTGGAGCCAAAATAAGCAATTAAAAAAAAAGGAGTCTTGTCAGGGCATAAGGTTGGGTGATAGGGTAGAAAATAAATAAAAGGGGTCAGTGATATCTCAAATCACCCGTCTTTCTCCAATCAGTTTACCCTAGGCAAACATCAAACACAGCCACTGGCTCTGAATCAGGGCGAGGTAGAGCAGATGATTGTTTTATCAGCTGGAATTTGCTGATATCTTAGATTGTGAGTGACTAGCTGGAGGAACTCACCAGGCAGAAACGTAACAGTGTCAGATATGAGTTTAGGTAGCACACAAGACAAACTGCACACATGCAGTAAACCCATTTCGGTCTTTCTGTTTTTTTAATTGAAGCTTACTTTGGAACTTTAGTAATAACCGTTATTTTTAAAAAAAGTAGGGGCACGTATATATCACGTCAAAGTACAACAACATTTTTGTAAATGGACTGGTTCTTCTATAGCGCTTTTCTACTCTACTTGAGCATTTAAAACACTTTAAACAGCATGCCTCATTCAACAAAAACTGTATTTTATCTAATGGCCACTTAAGGCTGGGTCCACAAACAGCAATTTTGAAATTTGGGGGCGGGGTTTACAGATACATGAACTTACAGGTGCCTGTGGCCAGTAGCTGTCTGCTAGGCTTCACCTCAGCTAATTCGAGTCACTGAATCATGTTTGTGGGCTTGGTGCCTTTTATACCATTTTTACTGGCATCCTCTGACAAATAATAGGGCACTCTGGTAATGCAGTCTAAATGTTGTTATTTTCAGTGACATGTTTAACACCAAAAACTGGTTTGATTCTTATGTCTGAATGAAGTGTAGAAACAGAGTAGAAAAAAAACATGGGACTCAGGTGTACAAATGCTCCACTGCATGAGTCATACGTTGCTATTTTTAACTGTCAGAAAAGTACGCCAGTAATGATAAAATTCATTGACGAGACTGGTCCCAACTGGTCCCAACGTTTAGCAGTTGGGAGGATCCTGTTAACAAAAGCAATTAACATTTCTTGTTTTTGGTAAATGGAAATTGCCCAAAAAGGAACATAGTCCAAACAAAACACAAGAAGTGATATACAGCTAAATATGCTTTTGATTTCACTGCATCTCTAACCGAGTGTTTTTTCTTCCTGACCCTGTGCTCCCCTCTCCCCACCTTCAGCGCTGTGTTATTTACTTCAACATGTCCTGCTTTTGTGTCATATCACTAAAAGATTGCTATCCAGACGTCCTGTCTCACTTCAGCATCTTTTCAGGTTTTTTAAGGGTTTTTTTCTCTGTGGAGCTTTGCATTTAGCTGAGTACAGACTGATTATCATCACATTTAGGAGGAAGGCTCCAGGTAGCATCACCATCTCTCTCAAATATGTGGGTGGCGCTGATAAGAGCGGTCAACAGGTTTTCCTTTATCTCTGAGCTTCTTTGCCTGAGCTTCCCTTCTCTCTGTACACCCTCAGTGATCCGGAAAGAACCAAGATCCAGACTGACAAGACACACGCACATACGCACACATCAGATAACACAGTATGATTGGTTCCAGGCAGTTCTTGGAGTTTGTTGTCTATGTTCTCAACTAAATGTTGTGGTACAGGGTTTAGCCTTCATCAGTTTGTGTATGTCATTGTTGTTGTTTTTTTTGTATTATACTCTTGGTTCATGTCATGTGATACATGCTGTGCTTTCTTTCTGTTTTTCTCAAGCTTATTATTATTTCCTGGGTGGGAGAGTGTGTTCCCAGATTAGTCTAACTTTTCAGATAATTAAAGGATGTTTTGGGTTTTTTTCAGAATCACTAGGGTTCATCAGGCACTTAATTAGCTCTGTCAATAAAGGAAACACCCTTTTCCTGCAAGGACACTGAGCCGCAGTGATACTGTGCTCTAACTGCAGGGTGCAGGTTTACACGGCTATGCAAAATATTTGATGGTGAAAGTATTTCATTACAATGTTGATGCACAGCCTTTATAAAGCGCTCTTGAAACATTGTGTAATTAAGTTGGCTTGAAAGGTCCTGAAATTGCAAACACATGCTCAAAGCAGGACAAACAAATCACCCTTTACAGTTTCAGTGTCACAGGCATCAGTAGGATCTAAATCTAACCATGTGGCTTTGCTATAACAAAAGCTTGTCTGTGATTTTTTTTTTTTTTCGGTTTTGTTGTAGTTGGCGCTGTGTTTGTTGTTGGAGCTGATTTAGAGCTTAAAGTTGATGCTGTGTTGTTTTTTTCCTAACATTTCCATTGTTTACACATGCTACCACCACTAATGGTATGCTGTGTGACGGCTTATCCTGCTACAGCTGTCGTCCCTTGTGTGGAGTTTAATTTCAGTAACGTGATAGTCCGAGGCAAGCCTCCATCCGTGGCTGCTGGCAAATGCCCCCCTTAACTGTAATGGACCCTGGACCCCTAAATCCTTGTGCCAGGCTCCTGATAATCAATCAGCCATGCCGTGGCCTCCTGTCCCGAGCACACCCCGCAGGGTTCTCCGAAGGTAGCTGCCTGCATCAAGGACAGCTCAGCGCCACCTGATCCTTACAAACACCACAAGAGGTACTTTGATGCCTGGTGTTTTTGCACCTCTTCTTTCCACACCCTGGCTGCTTGACAAATCCTGTTGCTATGCCCACTAGCCTCACCAGACCTCACGATCACAGCTCTGTGGGCAGAGATGCACACCAGCTGCTGTTGAGTCCTCATCATTGCTTACATTGTGCAACCCAGAAAAGATTTAGGTTTTTATTAATGCTGTTTTCTCATTAAACTTGAAAAAAAAAAAGATAATAATCACCACAGTTTTCACCCTTTCCGACCCCTTAGCGCCTCTTGGCACTTCCTCTTCTTGGAGCTCTGTTTATGCCTGGGTTTGCAGGTGACTCACGTCTTCTGGAAAGGTTTCTGTCTGGGTTTAAAATTCCTCATCTTTTACAACTCTCCCCAACTCTCGTTTTCTTTCTACCTCCTTCCATCTATTGAAGCCAGGCTCTTACAGCCAAGCCAGGTATGATTATATCTTGGTTGTTGTTATTCTCAAAGGAGCAATACAGTCGCTTTTTCCAGTGTCTGGATTAAGTGGGGGGGGAGCAAATATGAAAAAAAGGGAAAAAATAGTGAGACAGAGAGAGCGGTGAATCTCTGATCTGTTTGTTTGGATCACCATCCAGATTGCCTCATAGATAAGTGTTTAGTAATTTCTTCCATTTCCTTGTCTCATAGGGACGTTTTAACGATTTTTGAAACACTTTCATGAACCACATAAGTGAACATTCTGGTTTGCATTACTCTCCTTGAGGGCTTACATCTGTAGAGGAATGATAATTGGACTTTGATGCTTACTCTGTTAGTTCTGCTGGTATCTCTTGTTAAATTACTTCATGAATCATCACAGTGACACATCCTTGTACTTCAGGAAATGACAGTCACACTTTCCTTCTCTGCTGAGGTATATGTTAGTCTAGAATGCTGCATGGCTTCAAGAATACATCAGATTACAATGAATTCTTGTTTTAGTGACACGCTGGCTCAAATGGAAACAGCAAAAAAGAGATGCGGCAAAAAAAAAGCATGTTCATTAACTGCATTCTCCTCGATAAAGAAGATATCATTTGGGACAGATATTATAGTCTACATGATAATGAAACAGCAGTCAACTTTTGGTATAAGTGGCAGCTTTGTCCAACAGGAGAAAGTACATTGAAAAGCAAATCTTTACTTGTTGAAATAAATTGTAAATCTTTGTATGTTTTTGGCACCTAGGGGGACTCTTCCTCGAAGTTGGCTTTGAGGATGTGCTATGAGTGGGATCACAATCTTATCTTGTTTGTGTATGAAAGTATTCTGATAAAATGGTGCGGTTGCTTCTTGTTTATGCTCTCCCAAGATTCCTGTAATGTTTCCTCAGCAAACACTTCTAGTTTCACTGTAAAAAATTACCAAATCCAGCTTTTAATTTAATAATACAGAAGTTTTGCATATATTATGACATTCAAAAGTGAAACGTGTTTTGATATATTGCACAGTTGCTGACACTTGTGCTTTGTTTTTCAAGCTCCAATGACTGTATTTAAATGTAGTTGTATGTAAGTTCCTTGGAAACCGCCCCTTTAGTGCTTGAAATCTGTAAGCTTAGTCTGAATATTATTGAATACAATATGATGTTCATTTTGTGAATCAGAGGCCACTTAGAGTCAGAAAGGAGGAAAGTGCTGTAGGGGTGGGCCGACCTGTAAGTGTTTAATGTCCTGGTCAGAACCAACCTTCTCTCATTATGTTTTATGTATGCCAAGAAAACGCCCTGCTCAATACTTCATATTGGAATCACTGACCAGTCTATAGGCCTGAAGTGATTGTTAGCAACCACTTGTTACCAGTCAGGGAATACTTACTTTTCTGGTGCCTAGGCCTGTTTGTGGCCTGTGCCCCCAGATCTCGGAGGTTTATGTACTGAGCTTTCATAATGCTGCTGTGTATGTGACATAAACCTGCATAAATCTGCCTACTGTCATCTCATGTAAGCAAACACACGTAATGCTTTATGTTTTAATAAATACCATACACATTCATAGTGATTACACAACATTAAAAACAAAACACATTAGCTGTTTTTTACTACATTTGGTAAATTGACTGGAACTTATATTGCGTCTTTCTACTCAGTTTCGCAATCAAAGTGCTTTTTGCTGCAAGTCTAATTCACCTAATCAGACACACATTCACACACGGCTTTTTTCCAAGGATACTTCAGCGTGCTGACTGGAGGAGTCAGGGATAGATCCACTAATCTTCGAGTTGGTAGACAACCCACTCGACCACCCCAAATTGTTGACAGCATACAGCATAGTCAACAGTTACTGTTGATAAATTACTTTACCTAGCATTGATGTTCTGCACTATTTATGATAAAATGTCACTGTTTTAAATTTCAGCTCTTGATAGCTGAAATTTGTTTTTTTTACTTTGCTTCTTCTTGCTGGTTAGGTTAAGGCACACAACGCTACTTGGTTAGATTTAAATGCTAAAAGCCACTCGGTTGAAGTGAGGAACAGATTTTGGTTTGAGTTAAAAAATGCCCCGACACAACAATTAACCCTGCATGTTGAAAAATTTGGCTTAAATGTGGCACGGAGGCGCTTTTACCAGTATTGAGCGTTGAAACAACAAGCTGGAAGGGAAGATGTGTCGCAGATGTGCCATAAAGGCCAGCAGTTTTGACAAAACTCCAGTGTTTGACACCCTGGGAATAAGTATGGACTGTAAAATATCAACTTGGCAAGAGCAAATGTAAAACAATATTAAAGGGATAAAGGATATTGTACTCTGTTCAGTATTTAGTCTGGTTCAGAACCTATAACAAACTGTTTACTTTTTCCATTAATAAATCCATCTAAATGAGTACTGCAGTGTTTGCAAATATGTTTTGTAGTGACTGAAAACATATGAGTGTAGCAGAAATGCCGTGTACCAGAAAAAGTTAACGGTTTCAATTATAGCGTGTAGATAATATGCACTCCATAACCACATCTGAGCAACTTAGTGCTCAGCCTGTTTTTCGTGTTTCTCACTAATTCAAGCACTGCTAATGTTAACCTGTCATCTTGCTTTTTAATCACCATCACTCTGATTTCAGATCATTTGTTCTGTTATTGAAGTACAAAAGCTGTATTTTTAGTTTAAAAGCAAAAGCTGATCTTTTGGTGAGCTGTGAATGATTAACTTACTGTGGCGTTGTTTAGATCCTATAATATGAGTCCCTGTGGGTTCAGTTAGTGATTTACAGCTTTTTACTGCTGACACACAGAATGCAGCTAATTTGATTAGTCTGAGAATACAGAGAGGAGGAAGTTTAAAGATGAGTGTCAGACAGACCTCTGAACCCCCGAGAGTGTCAGTTCTCATCAGTGACAACAATAGAGAATTTTAACAGTCTGTAAGTAAGCTGGTGTTTTTCAGTTTGAGTACAATTTAAAGAAAATGATGGAAAGCCAGATCCTTGCCTGAGATGAGTTTAAGTTAAGGCAACGCTCACACTTTGAACCACCTGACTCACTTTGGTGTAAGTGAAGGCATGAACACTAGAAACGAGAAACATAGGTTAAGGTCCCAAAATACGCACGTTTGTTTTCGCCATCTCACTAACAGACTGTGAAAATCTATTTTAATTGGAGTCTAAAAAAAAGGCATAGTTGCACGCTGTAGGGATGGTTACAGGGACCCGCCACTTACTATTTTTTTTCCCTGTGAACAAAGACTTCACTGTGTGAAAGTTCAGAGCCCTCTGAGGATACATATCAGAGCTAAGCAAGTGCCTTTTAGGGAGAACACAGCACGCCGTCTTTGTAAGTTTATCAGCAAAGTGAGTACATAAACAACCACAAAGCTAGATAACGTAGAACAATCTACATCATAACAGGGCTGGATTTTCACCAGAATAGTAGCAGTTGCCTGATATTACTGCTTATAAAAAACGGAACATGAGAAAATCAAAGCTTTGACATTTGCCCAGTTTAGCTGTGTGAAATCAGATCATGTTATGTACTCTGACTGATCTTGTAGGATTTGTGTTTTTTACTCTTCTCACTTCCTCAATATACTTGTGGTAACAGGGCACTAATTTCTCTCTTTCTTTTTTCCCTATTTTTTTTTTTTTGCTCTTGCCAGGTTGACTTACATCTGAAGCCCATCCAGTCTATGCTGCACCACCAGAAGCCCCTGGTCTTCGTGCTCAACTCCCCCCAACCATTGATCTGGAATGTCAAAGCAGAGAACCTGGCTCTGCGCATCAAACATACCTTTCATGTGAGTCCAGAACACAAAAAATCCTTTAAGTCCTTCTTCCTAAAACTGTGTATTCATTTCCTCACAGGCTAAACTGCATTACCGTTTCAGTAGCCTTTTCTATGAGTAACATATTTGAAGCGATGTAAATTTGCGGAGGAGGCCATTCTGCACTTCAAAGGGAGGTTTCCAATGTTTTTGGGGCATATCTGACCCATGTACATGCGCAGTCATAGTGTGTGTAGAGCCATGCACAGTGTTTCATCTGGTGCAATGGATTCTGTAGTTGTAATATAATTTTGGAATTATTTAGCGGAAGTTTGACTCACATTATCTTATACAGGATGCAGCTGTAAGAGTTTGTTTTTACGCTCATAAATGGGCCAAAATGTATTTATCTAACACAATCTGCTTCGTCAGCTTTATTCATGCTCTGCATCCACTGAGTTGTGTCCCCCACCCTTTTTTAAACAGTCCTGTTGATAGCTTGGCTGCTGTTCATATGACACTGGGTGTATCCATGTATCACAAAAACCCCCTCAGCGGTGAAGGTGTGGTACCAAAAACTGTAGCACTAAAGCTTCACCAACTTTATCCTTTCGCCTACTGATTTTTGTTGAAGTCGTCATACAAGTTGGTTTGTAAGCAAGTATATAATATTGATAAATCCTGTTTTTTTCTTTCTACAAATGTAACTTTTATTTGTTACAAGATGTTTTCCTCTTGCTTTGCAGACTGAAGTTTTTCTTAGGACTCGGGTGGAAGAGGCAAAGATTTAGTGAAGGGTATCTTAGTGAAGTTTGAGCCAGGTCCCCTGGGGAGTCAGCCATATTTAGTAAAGGTACCAGGGGGCCTCTCTGGGAAACTTAATAAAAATGTAAAAATGCACTGCTTCAGTGCTCTTGTTCAAAGCCCGTGTATCACATGAGAAAATCAGTGCGAAACGAAACCCAGAAGCCTCCGCTGTAGCTGTGGTCTCAGTTGTAGCTGTGGCTTCACTGTGCTATATAACTATAAAAACTTTGCTTTGCATTCAAGCGAGCTGAAGGCTTTTCTGTATTTCTGGCTTCCCAGAAGTATTCATTTTCAATTTTTATGTTAACACCAAAGCATTGTGCAAGAACGCAGCATCAGGTACACAAATTATTTCCATATGTGGTTGAGAGTATTCTTGCTTACTTCTAAAGCTCAAAACATCTTCTCATAAAAGCCAATGTGATATGGAGGAGAATATGGACAAATGGCAAAAGCCTTGTGTTATGCACAGGCGCATAACACAAGGACACAAGAGGATCCAGCGACTGTTGTTTGGGAGCATTTTGCTGGCAGCGCTTCAGTCTACTGGCCCTCTTACAGGAACGGGTCACTGCAAGTCAATAAAGTGGGTCATCACTTTTATCAAGTGCAGACTTTTATCCTGATAGATGTTGTATCTTCCAAAATCATAATCCCCCAGTCAATGAATAGTTTGCCAAAAGTTTGAGAATGATGTCAATCTTGCTGTTAGCATTTGTCAAACTGGTGGAAAACCTATGTGAAATGTTCGAGTCTGACATGTTAAACGCTCTCCACTGCTATCATCAAAACACTGGTAATATCTGTAGGAACCAGTTGCTAAATGCTAAATGCATTTCAGCTTTTATAGACTCCACTTGGCGTCTACAAAAGTTGTCCAACATAACCTACTGTACAACACTCAAGCAACTGCACGATGCTTAACATATCCAACAACAACAACACAAAAAAACAAAAAACAAAAACAAGGTATTAACCATAATCAAATAGTACCTTCAAACAAAAAATTGATTGGGCAGCCAAAATGAACAGAACGCAGAAAATTCACTGAGACCAGCCTTGGAATGGTCGCAACATCTAACCTAAACCAACGTCAGAATTAAACCAAACCAAAAAAAAGACAAAAAGAAAATAAAGAAATAAGAAATATAATCTGTACAGATATACAGTGTTGCTGCTGTGGACGAAGAGGAAAGAGGGGGAACAAGCTTCCTGTTCCCTTTTATTGGCTTCCAGCTCATTAGACCAGACCAGAGACATCTAAATAAAGAGAGAACAAATTATGAGGGATGGATTATAGAGTCTGATATACAGATAACCAGAGCGCCAAGGGCACATAACACCAAACACCTCACTAAAGCTGTCTTCACTCATGAACAGCGGCCAGTATCTGGAGAATTAGGTTGTCCTCAAGTACCCTGTCTCACATGTAGCACACAGAACAGCATAGTCTGCTTCATATGTGGTCTTACTACTGAAAACTGGTTTAGAGACAATGGCAATTCCAGAATGTACAGCACTGTTACTTGTGCTATTGTATTATGTTACAACTTTCAACAAAGAGGTTGAGAGTTAAAAGATGTAATGTATGTCAAACATTTGCATTCTAACATAAAGGCTCAGTCATGTCTTGAAACTAACTTCTTTTCCTTTAATTTGTCACCTCTCCATATATTATTTTAAGAACTATGTACTCCAATAACATGTTCTGTGTGTCCCAGCCTGGTTGACATTTAGAACAGTAATTCACTGAGTATTAATAGGCCTCTGCTAGATCTTATGAAACCTTATAGGCTTCTGTGACAGGGACTTTCATCACACAGTCATATTAGGACTCATCACCTCTGCATCAAGAGTGATTCCTGTGCAATAAAGTGTTTACATAGTTAGTTGACAGTGTTTTGTTTTTACTCATCGTGTATCCTAGAAAGGTTTCTTCCCTTCTTAGAGAAATTTCGAAAATCTGTTTGTTTTTTTAAAATAAAGCATTATCAGACATTTTTGAGGTTCCTACAAAATTCACTAACCAATATGGGATCTGTTTGTGCTTGAGTGGGATCATGGTTTTCAGAGAAATTTACTACATTAGGATATTAGGCCTGAGTGCTAAACAGCCCTTTTAATTATCATTTCCTGTAGAAATGGAAATGTTCTCATGTCAGCAAGAAACGGATGCATTTCATACAGATGGATGAGCATCTGGCCAGCTCTGATAATGTGTGGCCAGTGAGATGAGTGTTTCTGCAAAGACCAGCAGGTCAGCATCACACTAAATATCTTCCCTTGTCAGTGGTGGCAAACAGACAGCAGCTGAAAACCATCATTAAAAAAAAAACTTCATTCGAGGCAGAGCTAATGCTGTGAGTGTAACGATGCTGGCAAGGTTTTGTAACTTCAGCTTAATCTCCAATTAAGAATATATTTGATTGAATTTTCTTTTTAAATGATAAAATATATTCTTACAAAAATCCATTTTAGACTCAACCAAACCAAGGTGTCAGCTTTCTCCGTTTGCCCTTCAGTACAATATTTGTCCTGCACATAATAGCAGTTCTTGAGTGAGCTGAAAAGAGATAAAGGGAATTTAAACACAGAAGAAAAAGGCCCCTGTAGCCAGACAAGGCTGAACTAATGGCTTTGACTGACTACAGGGGCCCCTGCTGAATTAGGTGTTAAGCATTTCTGTTTGAGTGGCAGCACCGAGCCCTCTGGGAGTGCAAGCTGTTGGTATCTTATCCACCAGCCTGACTGGTGCACATTGCCCAAAGGAGTCCCGGATGTTGCTCCTCTACTCAGGTTCTCTCCACAGTGACACCTCCTTAACATGCCACAAAACTGAAATACAACTCGACATCTTGCTTGAGTCTTCTAACTGTTAATTGGTATTCATCTTTGTTATCTCCAATAACTGTCATAACTAATTCTAATTGATGTTTGGTCAAACCTGCTTTTGAAGTTGCTGTTACAAGCTTCTTTACCTTCATCCATTTTTTTCCTAACCACTTGTCAAAAGGTGGGATAAACCCTGGAAAGGTTCATCACAGGTCTAACAGGGCGCTCTGACATCCACATCTTTAATGAGGTAGAAAAGGTTTGTTTCTGGTACTGCACATGAAAGAACAACTGACCATGACCACTGATGCAAAAAAAAAGGTCAGTACATTAAGGACCTTTCCACTCTTTCTGCTTTAAAAAGGAGTTGAGATGTTGCTCTAGTGAGAGCGCAGAGCAACAGAGTCGAGTGAAGCCGGTTTTGGACTTAACACTTCAGAACAGAAACCCTATGCCAGACCTCCCTCACTTGCATTACCACTGGAGAGGCTGTTTCCTGCGAACAACAGGACTCTGAATCAGACCTGCCAGTCCTTGTTTCCTGGTCCCAGTGCTCAGGGCTCCATGGACACAGATGGGCTGCCTGGAAAAGCTTCAGAGACGTTGAGCACACTGTTGCTGTTGGCCACTGGACTCTGATGGCTTTTAAAATGCCAGACCTTTGTTGTAAAACATGTTTTCCACAGTACTTTTTGTCAATCAGCAGCAGGCGGGAATCATCGCGTTTCTAAACTGACATGAAATATGAACACTGAATAAAGGCCAAATTTTATTTTACCAAGGGACACCATGATTAGAAGTGAGACATCTGCAAAGTGTGCTTTGCTGACTTTGTGGCCAAATGCATATATTTCTTCTAGTGGGTTTGAGGTTGAGAGCTGTGTTGCATCTTTGCTTGAAAGGCTTGATCTAGAGCAAATGTTTCATGGCTTTTCATGGAACAACACTGTTTAAGCTTTGCTGTTGGCATGTATGTTGTCCACTGCCTGTTTGCCAAGCTTTGCCTTTTCACTCTTGTATTTCTTTCATTATTTGTAGGCTCATAGTTTGAGCTCTCTCCTCACTGTAATCACCAATGGAAACCATGGGTAGCCACTAGTGTTTTTATTTGGAGACAGAAATGGCAGAGGAACGCTCCAGAGTGGCGCTGAGACATATGGTATTGTTTTCTCCACAACAGAGCCTGCCAGTTCACAGGAACACATCTGCAGAGAGCAGCATGATTAGGTCCCAGTATCTCATTGAGTAAGAGAAGATCAAATCAGCCACCAAGCATTTATCACATTAATATCAGAGAGTTATTGCATGCTCATATTATCCATCAACTCATTCTGCACTTTCCATCACCCTCCTGTGTTTGCAACACCTCTTATTTTCCAAACAGCTTTTTGCAATTTCCCAGGCTAAGGGTGTTGCTCAGTGAGAACGCAGCTCGGTGATAATTGATCTCAAACATTTGGCATGCCGTCTCCCTTCTACTCCACATATGGCCATAACATGTTGATCCATATAGGCAGAAAGAACCGGAAATATACTGTTAAATGTTTGGGATCTTCACCACTGGCGGATGTGCTTTTATCTTACACAATTTTAAATATATCCTTCTTTGAAAACACTGAAAATGCAATGACCAGATGACCAGAATCAGCTTTCTGGAATCCTTTACTTATCCAGGTAAAAATCTCATAGAGATTAAGAATCTTTTTTTTTGTTTGTTTCTTTTAAGAGGGCAGCAGAAATGACAAGAAATTAACACATAACAATATAACAAGTAAAGAAACACATGCAACTAACATGCAGTACAGACAAGTTAACACCAAGATCTAATCATAGAAGCACTCACCAAGAGACAAATTCTTCTGTTCTGTTTGTGCTGTAGGTTAATCGGTTAATATACTTTGATTAGACCAAATTCTGACTGGTTGAATAATTGCCGACGTTACTTTAATCAGAAAAAGAGTGGTACGTTAGTAGCCTAAAGAACTGATCCAATATTTTTGGAAGCTGAAACATCAGACTTCCTGTTAAAACATGCAACTTTGGACTTGCCCAGCTTGGTAGTCTAATTCATTTACTGTGACTCAGCTTCAAAATAACTGACACCATTACAGAGAACTCAGTATGGCTGCATTTTGTTAAAACAGATCTCCACCCGAGAGTAGAGACAATTTTACTTCACAAGTATTTCTTTTCTACAGCTCAGTCGGGAACCACTGGAGCCCAAAAACGAAGCCAACATCGAAAGCCTCAAAAGCGCACTTCCTAGAGTGGCCACTTTGCACTAATTTAAGTAACTGAATATGACCCTCCCTACCAGTTTGTGCAGTTTTTGTGTCTTTTGGAACATTTTTTAATGGAAATATCTAACAAATAAAACAGCAGGCTGTGTGGCATAGAACGTCCAAGAAGTTTATGCTTTGGTTTTGGTGAGTGAAATTCTAGTGCCTTAGGTTATTTTACCCTCAGCAGGTATGTGTCACTGTGTTGCACCTACACAGTCTATAGATGCAGCTTGCTAACTAAGCATGCTAGGATTAACCGATAACTTAGCAGTTCAACAACTAGACCAAATACGGTCACTTCTGGCTCCAAAAGACAAACATGGTTGCAGCCAAATTGTTAATGTTGGGTTTCAAAATATATACAGTCCATGCTACAGCCCTATAAGGACATGAATGCAATGCAATCATCTTTAAGATCTTTTTCCAGAGTTTCCTGACATGAGAATAAGCAAAATGGACTAACTAAAGCACCCTGTTTAAGTACACCAGCAACAAAACTAGCACCAGAGAACTGAATGACAGCTTATGTAACTAGTATGCAGTACAGTATATTTATATTTATAAATGCCATTTAAGAAACTACACTTTGGTTTCCAGCACTTTTTGGTCTGCCAGGCGTGCAGAGAGAGGCCGAGCAGAGAGAGAGTTTGTTAAAGCCCAGAGTGGGTGCCTCACTTCCCCGTTTCAAATTCCTGAGGTTTCCAGTACTCTGGAAGGCCTGGAGCTAATTTGGCTTTCAGGCTTTCCCCTCTAATTCTTTGCGACTAATTATGGTCGTATTCCCGCAATTAAACTGATAAACTCTGCTGAGCTTGGCAAGGATACCCCGGCCCCTCCCCGGCAGCTTAGTGCACCACCCCTCTCCTTTCACCGTCTTTCTTTCTGTTGCTTCTTACTGTAGTAAACACACTAAAAATAAAGTCAACCTGAATTCTTCGACAATGTCTGTCTCCTAGGCAGCAGTATTTACAGCCTCTGGTGACAATGCCAGGAACACTGAGAGGAGCGTCCAGAGGTCAGACAGATGTTGTGCATGCGGAGATTTGAAAAGTTATGTCTGAAAAGCCTAAACAGTCAGAAGGGATATTATTCTGTTATCATTGAAGCATGATTGCAATTTAGGGACAACTTCATAAACTCATCATAGAGAAGTGGTCTGACGTATTTTTCTCAGATTCAAATGGATTAAATGTTTTAATTGCACCTGCCAGCACTGTCTCAGCTCATGCATACAGATAATATACCTTGGAGGAAAGAAAAACAAGCATGGAAATAAAAGGAGGTGGGCTGTCTAGACCATGCGTAGGACTCATTTGGATGTTTGGTAGGCTTTCAGTAAATATGTATGTGAATGTTTGTATCTTTGAAATGAAGCTCTGAACTCCAGTAAGTTGCAAAGGTGGTCTCTCCCTGAAAAAGTTTATATTTTCTTTTTTTAATATGTAAATGTGCTTGCCTTCTAGGCTTTATGTCTGTCAAAGATATGTGTTGTCCCTTGTGGGCACTTTAAAACACAACTATACATTTGTGATGACGCACTACACTGGAAACCAGACACCTCGTTGTGTAGAGGAACATGTGTAGAAATATCCTGAGCATATTTGTACAAGCTTTGGGAAAAAGTGAGAAGGCCGGGTTTCAACCGTGTTTGAAGAGTTAGTTTAAATGCTTTGTTGTATTTTGCATTTTACAGTTTATATTTTTGTGATGCAATAAGAATGAGCACAATTGAAGTGCATATCATTCTCAACAAGTGAAACACTTTTAACTGAAAAGTTTTCTCTGAAATTGAGTTCGACATGAGGAAAGCTGAAAAAACTGAAGAAAACACATTATATAGAGCAGGTAACGTTTTATCCCAACAGTTCCTTTGTCCTCTTACACTCTTGCTTTTTTTCTTCTCCTCCAGGTATCTTTAGGCTCACAGGTCAAGTTTAAGCCGGAAAACTTCTCCCTCTTCACCCACATAGAGAAGGAGACCTTTCCCTACGGCAATGAGCATCTCCTCAACTGGGCCCAGAAGAAGTACAGGGCAGTCACCTCTTTCTCTGAGCTCAGGATGACTCAAGACATCTACATCAAAGTCGGAGAAGGTGTGCACCAGATTCCCAAAATTCCCAAACATAGCTCTGGGCCCCAAGGCACTCCTCCACCCCATTCCCCTTTAGCTTTCATAACTTTACTTAGCTTTTGTGTTTTAGCCCAGGCTAGAGGTTTACATGCACTACGCTAGAAAAAGATTTTCCTTCCCTCAAAAGACAGTCACCCTTTCACACTATTTAACAGGCCGCCTGTGGTATTCCTAAGTTTTGCTTGCTTACAGCCTCAAGAGTTCTTGGAACCCAGAACAAAAATGGTTGTATTTCTGTAACATTGTAACATCTTTAAAAATGACTGCATTCAGAATAAAGCCAATACATTTAAAAAAATAATAATAATTTAAAAAAAAAAAAAAATATATATATATATATATATAAGCAAGTACTTTCTCTAGAAGTCCAAAAAATGATTCTATTTAAATTGAAAATGTTCTGCTTTTATCATCCTTATTTCAAACTTAAAATCCTTGTATCAGACAGAGCAAGCAAACAAAGAAAAAAACCCACATACAGATGTTTGTCAGCAACAACTCTGCAATTGTCTACAGTGAAAGGGACAAAAATGTTTTTGAGGCCATCTATGATATGAGTTTTTGTGTTTGACAATAAATAAAAAATGTACATGGGTTTATATTTCAACTGCTGTAAAACAAAAGTTATGGCAGATGAACTATGAAGCCAAAATGATGAGTTTAGTAATATGAATTACTGAATTTTGGGGCTTACAGACACTACTAATACTACTTTGCTGTAAATACACCAGAAGACTTTATAGTGAAGCCAGACAAGCACACAGTACTGCTTTTCATTTTGTAACAAGGTACAACAGAATTGTAATATTCTGTAGTTGGGGGAATAGGTGGTAGTTTGACCGGATTAAAAAAATGTAGGAGGGAAAGATGAGGTTAGAAAGAATTAGACAACTTCTTTCCGGTTTTTTCAATAAGTTGAGGGAGGAGTGTTTCTCAAGTGAAGAGCTATAGAAGGAGTCTCCGGGGTGGCTATGATTGATTTTCACACATGTTCAAGGTGCAGAATTACAATTCTTTATTTTCTGCACTCACATTGTGAACAGACAACACATCCGACTCTGCATTTCATCAGCTCTCAGACAAGATAACTTGTTTTTAATGAGAATCTTTCACTACATGATAATAGAGCAAAGCTTGTGTCCAGAAAGAAATTAATGGCTCCACTAAGTAAGTTCTCTCTGTGTTTTGTTAGTTTCTGTGGAGAGCGGAGAGGTTGCTCAGCCTTCACGCTCTTGGCTGGTGTCATTAGGGGCTGTGGTTTGGCAAAACCTCAGAGTGCCATGATGTTTACTTCAAGTAAAGAGCTGTAGATTTCCACTCCTTCACATCTTCAGAAGTGTTTCATGAAGATGGACAGATCCTCACTTTGCTTTCTAGCATGCCCACACTCAAGGTCTCTCCTCAGCTCTTCAAGTGCCACAAGAGTTCCGGAGAGGAAGGTGCCAGCCTTCAGTTTACACTCTGTCCGAAGTTCTGTTTGCCAAATAAGGAAGCATCTGTCTGTGTTTTCCCGTTGTGCTGAGAATGAGCACAACTTTTCATGTTAATGAATTTTTGAACTGTTGTGAAAGTGAAGGAAAAAACACAAGAAGTTTTGATTGACTAAGCATGAATATTATTGTCCTGTTATTGCAAAAGAATTCTGGTAAAACATCTTGCTAAGATTTCCCACATAAAATCTAATTTCCCTGTTGATAGGAAGACAGATCATGCCAACCAGGGCACACCCAACCTCGTTGGGCGCACAACCCAGGGCCTTGTTAGTGCTGCGAATAGTAGCTGCAGGGTTACAAGAGCAACTCTGCTGTAGACGGGAACAGCTGAGTTAAAGCAAATGTTCAGTCTTCTGAAGGTTTCGTGAGCAGGACGTTGAATTCCTCACTAGAGCAGGGGGTGCTGTTCTGTTGTTGACATCAGGCTCTGACCTCTCTGTGGTAGAGAGGTAACAGAAGCTATATTTCTCCTTTGCAGGATCAAAATAGTCTCACAGATCCTCCGAACAGTAACACAAACATCTCTCCACTTTCAGATCCACTGTCTTCTGACACCTGCAGGATTGATTCCAAGTTCCTGTCTTTGAACTACCTGGGCAGCTACAAGGAACCCCAGACATCAAAAGGTTGTGTCCTCTCTGTGCCCCACAAAGACAAAGAAGTTCACATCATTGAGCTCCAAGCCCCAAACGCCAGCAGGTGAGCAGCCAAGGCTGCAGAGGCCAAGAATACATGTTGTCACGGTTTATTTTTGAGGTCAGGATGCTCTCAATAATCTCTGTGGAGTTTATTTTGGATGGGAACTAACACAAAGGCGGAGGGGGGGGTTATGTTCACTTAGTGGTTTTCTTTTGAGGAAGAGATTTCAAAACTTGGTCTAAAGGTCCAGTTTGCCAGATAATGTCCTCACTCCCCAGTGGAGTGATTATTCTGTACACCCAAAAGACTGAAAATCTGGGAATGTGTTGTATCTTGTGTGCTGTATCTTGCTGCGGTGTTATCTGTTATGTGGTGCATACGTCTGCATTCTTTTTTCTGGGAATACCTCCAGCTTTTTAATTAGTTGGCCAGACAAAGGAGGCACAGTAAAATTACGTAGACCTAACCATCTATTATTATTTATTCTTTCTCTCTCCTTTTTCCTGCAGTGCTTTCCAGGTGGATGTCATAGTGGATTTGCGGCCACTGAAGGAAGGTACCTGGGTATTTCGTGACGTTGTCTTGCTGCTCAAGTGCGCTAAATCTGTGAACTGGGTCATCAAAGTCCACAATGTGACGGGCAATGTGCATGTTGTGGTAAGTTGGCAGCATTACCAGAGACAAAGGCTTTCCATCAAGTTATATCTTTTTTGCTCTACGGGCATCACGGATGATTTTATACAGTTGCATCACATATCACTGTGGGTGTCGCAGACAGAAATGTCAACACTTTACACTGCTGGCCAAAGAAGTTGTCACAGCAAAAATGTGTGTTGAACTGGCGCCTGGTCCACGCTGGGGGACAGGGTGGGGATAACAGGTTAGGAGGAACTGTGAAATTTCATTGTGGCAGCTCCAGGAATTGTCATCACTTTGAGAGAGCCAGAGGCTGGAGTGAGAGGGCATCATATATTTTCAGAGCCAGGCGTGCTGCAGTATTGGGCCAGAGCTGCTTCCCATCAATCATAATGTGAATTACGCGGAGCGCTTTATTCAGGCTTTCGGGCTTCCTCACCACACACAAAAGACAAACAGTGGCTAATTACTACAATATATCAGGATACACTTTACTGAGAAATATGGGTTTTTGCATATGAACGGTGTGCTTGAGCATATAGTTTTGATATTAAATCTTCATTACTGCCACTCAAGTCTCAGGACCCTCAGGAACCATAAGAATATGACACCTATGCACACTTTAGAAGAATAGTTTAACTGTAGATCATGTCGATGCACAACTAGCCGTGGTCCAACCACCACAATTGCTGCAAGGCTGGAATTTAGAGCTCCTCTTTTCCTGGAGTAAAAAAAAAAATTGCAGTTGAACTGAAAGAGAATCACAAACACTTTTTAAAAAATTTTGTTTGCAACTTTGTTCTTTATTCTGTGGTGAACTCTCTTCCTTAAGTTTGCGTTTTTCTTGCATGTATATTTGCGTTCCCTGAAGTGTGTTTGTCTGTGTGTGTGGGAGGGGGC
Organism: Etia nguti; assembly: GCA_015106755.1. Taxonomy (NCBI): domain Eukaryota; kingdom Metazoa; phylum Chordata; class Actinopteri; order Cichliformes; family Cichlidae; genus Etia; species Etia nguti. The sequence continues at coordinate 30,503 of VUQG01043621.1, forward strand.
TTGTGTTTCCTCTAATGCTGATACTCGCTGCTACAGCAGTGACACTGCACTTTTGCCAGGCGTGCTATGTTTGTACAGCTGCCTGCTATACACTGAGTCAGTCAGGTTTTTGGGTGTAATGCCAGGTCAAAATCCATAACACTTAGAGAGGAGAACAACTGACCAGTCATGCATTGTGTACAAAACAACTATACGGAGTTATATTTTGTTAATCTATAGGATTACATTTAGCTAACAGTTTAGTAGATGTACAAAACATAAAGAAAGCATCACTTTGGCTGTAAATGTAACAACTAAGGGATGTATTTTCACCGGAGGATCCATGCTCTGGCACGTTTGACCCTCAAAGTCCACTTCGTTTGACTGGTGTGATAGGTATGTACACACCTTGGATTGTTTAATGTGGTGGTCCCAGGTGCAGTTTATTTGAATCGCAACGCCTTCACAATGAGAGCATCCTCTGAAAATTCAGAATTCCTTTGCTTTACTTTGGGTTAGAGCTAATTAGCAAACAGCTTAATGTTGATATGATTGGAAGATAACACCTTGTAAACATCCCCTTCTTAAAGTTGCGAAACTGCTAACTTTAGCGTGTAGCAGTGCCTCACACAGCAACAGGTATTGCTATGATCTTCTAGCGTTGTTATGTCCAGCTGAACTGTTCCAATAAAACTGTGATCATGTAACATCACTGTTGTTTTTATTCTTTTTATTTGATGTTTACAAGATTGTAACATACATGGTGAATGTGTGTCTAAATGGTTGACTTTGAGTGTAACACTAGTTTACTGTAAACCTGAACCGGTTACAACAGCTGACATCCTTCAACCATTCATCTTAAACATCCAAAAGGTCAGTCATTTTTTTAGCTCCCCCGCTGCTTACATTTTGAGTTTTACTTGACAGCAGTGGTACACAGGATACGGTGCTTGTGCAACCAATGTGTGAGAGATCGTCAGCTACGCAAGTGATATGATGGCCAAAATAAAACTCAGGCCTCGATCTGTCAGAAAGCAGGTTCTCGTCAGTGTTGCTCAAGAGACTTGGATGTGTGGGAAATGGCTGTGAGAAAGAATGAGGCCTCCCTCACTGGGGGAGCAGCAGGGCAGGACGCAAAGTTTTAGGAGCAAGCTAACATGTTGGTTTCTGAGCAATGATCGAGCTGCGACACGCCCATTACCTCACACTCATTCACATGATTCACACATGATTCATGCAGAATAAGTGCAGGACTGTACTTGAAGTTGAATATCTGTGATAAAACCTGAACAGTAAAGCATATTTCTTTTCCTTTTTTTAATAAATCAGATCCTGTATTAGCTAACTTAAATTTATCTTCTTGTTATTTTGAGAAAGCATCTAATGAGAGTTCTATTCCACAGGCCTCTGATACAGTGACTGTTGGCTCACAGGCACCAGTGTCCAAATCCCCCAAGCAGCACTTGCCATCAGGGCCACAAGCCTTAATCCAGTGGGCAAACGATCATGGCCACAGACCAGTTACGTCTTACACCAGCACTCCTGTGGCAAACCACTTCAATATCCGACTTAGAGAGCCAGGTAAGCTGAAGAAGAATCAAATTCTCCATTCACGATGAAGCATAAAACTAGCGTGAAATTGTAAAAAGTTGTAGGTGTAGTTTCCCGGATGCAAAATCAGCCTCATGAGGTTACGTGTGACTTCTAGATGTCGTGGATTCTCTGGAGAGCAAATTACCTCTGGAACTCGCCATCCTGCGTGATTCTAGTCCTCTTCCGGAAGCTGGAACTCCACTGCGACGATCCGGTCTGCCGTTTCCATTCCCTCCAACTATGCCTGAGGGCATGCCTTATCCGCCGCTGGAACACCTCCCCAACGAGCCCGATGAGCCCGAAATCGTTTTGAATGTTGACCTTAGTGTGCAGTGCAAAAACGAAAGGATGGTGGTCAGCATTGACAAACAGAGCCTGCAGGTGAGTAAACAACCGGACCTAGAGCCCAACAGGCTACAAATAATGGTTATTTTAAATATCTGTGTAATATCTGTCATAAAACAGAACACACATAAAAGTTAAAACCAAAAACCAAGAGCTGAATGTTCCAAAAATGAAGACAAAATGCAAGTTACATCTCACAGTAATTATATATATATGTATAACGAACAGCATTTAAACAGATGTGATTAATTTGAAATGCTTCTGCTCAATGAGAAAGGCATTTTGTTGTTTTACTTTTGCCTCTCTTTTTACACGACACAGACTCAGTGTGACAAAATGTGACAAGAAGAGCAGAAAACAACAAAATGGAGCCCATCCAAAAAGACTAGTAGCGTCTAGACCAATTAAAAGGCTGAATGAATGTCTTCTGCAGTGATTACAGAATACCAGCATAAACCTCCATGATGCTGTGTTGTTTATCTTCCAAAAGCACGCACTGTGCGCTGAGGTTGTCACCAAATAATGATGCTGTCTTGGTCTAATGGTTACATGTGGATAATTATGGAGACAGTTGACCCCACCTATCTGTTGTGTGGGGATAGCAAGTTTCAGTTCTACAAAAGTGAAATGAGAAAAAGTAAATCACTGAAACAGGCAGGGCTGTTTCAAGCATTTGGCGTCTGAACATAGGGACAGCTCAATCAGCCCACATCACAGAATGGAAACTGGCATAGGCTGTAATTGGGAGCTGGAGCTAGACCACCTTGTGGGATTTGTTTATTCCTGAGAACTCAAGGTTTTGCACAAGTACTTGTACTTTTTTCTACCTTTTATTTTTTCGTTTTACAATTCCGAAAAGTTAATAAAGGAAAAGTGTTTTGATCTCTATCCATGTTTGTCCTTTTATTTCTTTTTTCTTAACTTAGGCAAGTGGGTTTACAAATGCCAGCCTCACACTTCTAGACCCACAATGCAAAGCAACAGTCAATGCCACCCACTACACCCTGGAAACTCCTTTGACTGGCTGTCAGACCACCAAATTTCCCATGCAGGATAACACGATCCTCTACATCAATTCTGTGAGTATATTATCTGGTGTTACAGTATGTAGTATAGCTGAAATTACTTGAAAATGCCCTCTCTGTACATCAGACCTCTAACTGCTACTATAAATACAAAGGTATAATTTAATTTTAAATTGAAATAAACTACAAAACACTCTTCATTTTTTAAAAAGTCACTATAATTATCTTGCTTTATTTTAACTTGTGAACTGGTTAAAATGAGAAAATTTTAACAGAAAGGCTTCCAGCCAGAAAACTTTCTTTTCTACTTGGTTAGGCTTTAGATAAGATGATAGTTTTTGTTGAAATACACCCTTTAAACAGTTTTAACCATGTGTTAAATAGCCTGTCGAACTGAAAACCAAAGTCAAACTTTGCTTGTCGAAACAATTCCTGAGTGAGTAGCATCCAAACAGATGTTTGTTAGCCTAGGTTTAACATATTAAAATGTTACTGGTGTAACACCAATGCTATCTTGGCCTTGTTAAAGCATTGATATCTATGGGCAGTACAGAGCTGTGACACTCTGAAGTCAGGGGAAAAATTGCCCACTGTCAGAAAGCCTTTTTGATTTATTTTAAGGTATTTTTAGCTTTCACTTGCAGTTTAATTAGATTTAAATATATTTGACTAGTTTTAGAAAAAGATCATCGTTTGAGCTTAAATACTCAAACACGCATACTCTTTCAAAGAAAATGAATCACATCTTAAAAAACTGTCTGGCAGAAAGCTTTGAAGCCTAATTTGAATAGATTAGTTGTTAGGGCGTTTTTTTAGCATGACCAGTCCTTAAATGTCAGTACTGCCATGGGAAGTGCTCACTCAGAGGCTTGACACTTATTTGTGTCATAAATAAATAATTTTTTAATAAAGATGTCCGCTGATAGCCATGCTCTTTTTGTGTCCAAATGGAAACTTGAAAGATATGGACAAAATCTGCAGGGAAAGTGATTACATTTCTGACTTATTTTTGTATCTAATAGTGATCACTTGCTTTTATGTGATTAAGCATTCAGATCTGACACCCCCAGTTATCTTCATTATTGTGGAATGCATTCATTCAGCATGTTTGTTCTAACAAGCAAGCATGAATCACTTCTACCCTGGCCTTTTAAAATCTTTTGTGCGGGGAAGTTTGGAAAAACACTTTTTCTGTCCAGTGCAGATTGAAAACCCAGGCATAAGTCCAAGGTCATCTTTTGTGTTAGCATTTGGACGAGCAGACAACCTCTGACCTCTGGTCAAAGGAGATTAATTTTCATTGTCTGGTTTCCCACTCATCAAAGCTAATGTGTTTTGGCTGTTGTCCCCACATTGCTGTGATATGTTGATTTATTTCAGCAGTGGCACCAAAGGCAGGTCAGCAAACTTCAAAACAGCTCTGTTAGTGTCATTGAGACAGTCCTCTCTCTAAAGCAGCAGACTCATCTCAGGCCCTGACATGCCACTATTCCACTGAGAAATTAGAAATATGTCCTGTCTTACTGAGACCACAGGACATTCCCAGATTTAAGCAAGAATGTTTTGCCGACCTCTCTTAACAATTCAAATCTCAGCCATCTCTTTTTCTAAAGGATTAGAAAAAGAAAAAAAAATCTGGAAATTTTTTTTGTGTAAACTTTCCTTCAACTAACAAACCTGAGCTAACTGATGTGCTCAGGTTTGTCAGCGTAGGCTTGGTAACAAACTTCTCTTTGGTATGCAGGTGACTGTAAGTCATGCTGAGACTAAAGATGGGAATAGTGACCAGAGAGGGCCAGAGAGAATGCTTCCCGTGAAAACGCTCAATAGACCCACCATACTGGTAAGACTTTGGAATCATTGTGGTCCTTTTTGTCTCAGATCTTCTCTTTATTGCAAGGGGAAAGTTGACAAGTCGAGACTACTGATAAACTGTATCTCTATATTCACAACTGCAGTAAATCATGCATAGTTGGAAGAAACACCGGTTTCCTAGTGCCCCTTGGGCTGCTAGTAAAGACTCTTCTGGCTCCTGGAATCTCCCCATCTTTCCATGATGTCCGTTTAATGAACTTGACCTTACATTTTCCATTTTGAAGTTTCTCCATCTTTTCTCTTCCAGCTTAGTTTCCTTTATCTCATCCAGTCCCCGTCTCCCACTTATTGTTCTTGTTTATACAGTATCTCTTTTGTTCCTGGTCTGTCTTAATGTGGTCAAACAGTGACACACAGTCATGTGGAGTGAGAGTGCTTAGCCGTGGAATGTAACGTAAGAGTCTTGCTGATATTTCTTTTGGCTTTGCCTTATTCTTCTAATAGTTCAACTGCACATACACAAGAAAAACTAAGAATCAGGAAACCTCAGGTCCCAGGATTGTACAGGAACCACCAAGGCAACCGGTCAACAACATGACGTTTAACATGGAGCTGTACGACACGCTGCCTCTCAACAACCCTGCACGCCAGAATTTCTTCACCGTTTCGCAAAATCAGCAAGTGTTTGTGGAGGTATGTTTTGCATTTATAATACATTACCTCTCACGCCAGCATACATGTTCGGTGTAAATGGGTAAATTAAAACTTTTGGCAGAAAACTGCAACCATCTGTCTCCATCTGAGGCTTTAGCTTTTGCAGATGTAATCTCTTACCGAGCCCTTCGCAATGCCATTTTGCATTGTGACTGTTTGAAGCTAAAAAGCTAATAATTTCTTTCACGTCTTGCTTTTATTATATCTCAATTCTGCATGTCATCTGGCTAAAATATCTGTTTCACTACAGTAATTATGCTGGTCATATAAGAGATAGCAAAGACTGAAAAGTCTTTGCTATCTCTTATAGTGATGTAGGATGACATCAGCATGAGATGCTTCACTCACAGCGTGGACACAAAGCCAGTGTGCTGTAAAGAGGTGTCTGTGTAAGAGGCCACGTGCTGAGATCTGACCTGAAGCACAGAGTGCTCACAGAGTAGCTTTATCCTTCTCTCTTAAGTGCACTGCATTTATTTTAGCTGAGAAGTAAGTAAACCACGACTAAATATACTTGTTTCTCACCTTTTAGGTAGTGGTTCTTGTTTTGGTTTGCATATCTTTACACTGGCAGCAATAAATACATTGCAGTATTTCTATTAGAAGACTAATTTAGTCTATTTTGGCTCAGCTTTGAGTTGCTGCTGACAGAATTATTTGGCACTTTAGCTGCCACCAGCTGCCTGCTAACTTTTAAACTTCTTTTTCTGTTGTGGTTAGTAAAAGGTGGGATTTGAATTTTATTTTTCCTGAACAGCTGCTGGTACAGCAAGAGTGAGCTGAAGCATAAAACCAAAACAACGCTCTAAAAGAAACCAGAAGCTCATTAGAGCTGAGGGTTATCACCATGACTGTGCCCCTTTTGTCCTGCCCAGTGTTAACACGAAAATATTAATCATTTCAGCTTTAAATTAGCATTTTAACATCTTGTAAATTATGTTTATTTGTATTTGTGTTTATCGTTATTCCCAATTCTAGGACTAGGCAATAAAAATCCCGCTAAAACACAATAATAATTTGTATTTATTGGTTCTGCGATCTTCTTAAAGAAACACAAATACAAAATGACACCTTTTCATTTTGCATGAGCAATTTAAATGTTTTGTCTAAAACGATTACTTTGCAGACTTTCTTCAGCAGATTAGTTTTTCTTCCAAAAATGATTATATTATAAAGTAAAGCTGACCTCAGATCAGAGCAGTATTGCGTTGTCATTCAGTTTTGTCAGTGAGCAGTTTCCCTCACTGATTATCACTTCATGAAGACTCTTGTCATGATAACTGACAAATAAAATCTGTTTTTACTTGCCTCTCATCCGCTCCAGATCACATCAACCGCATCATATCCAGAACTGGGGTTCACCATCATATCGTGCTTCATTTCTCATGACTCCGATCCCAGCATGCCCTCAGAGTACACACTCATTGAGACAGTTTGTCCCACAGACGCCTCCGTCAAATACTATCCTCAATACCCTGTCCGTCCTACAAAGATGGATAAGAAAACCTTCAGCTTCACCTTCAACTCAACTTTCAAAGTGTCCCTGCTTTTCCTGCACTGTGAGATGTCTCTGTGCTCAAAGTCATCTCAGAGGAATCTAAATTTACCACAGGTATGCAGAATAATCTTCCCCAAAGAGCTATTGCTGTGTTTTTTTTTAGTCTCTTAGAGTATCACCAGTGTTAGTTTGAGCAGCCGGGCATGCAGGTGACCATCTTTACTCCGGCTGACCTGCAGCATTCAGTGTCAGGTCTGCCCCCAAACCTAAGCGGGAACCATGCATCGATGCACAGTTTCCCAGGTGTCCGGCCGCTGAGCAAAATAATCATCATTTTTTTTCTCTCCCTCTGTTATGTATTCAGTCTGGTGCAAGCACTTTCTTTTACTTTCTATAAATCTTACCTAAATGTTACCCCCCCCCCAACACACACACACAAAAACCCCATATATATATATATATGCTAGAGTAGTTTCCCGAGGCTTACTTGTGATTGTGGTGCTAACTGTTATATTACATATTGCCATCAAGGTCTGGGTGAAGATTGCAAATTTTTCCTTTCTTTGAATTCCAAATTAGTACTTTTGAGCAGATATGACTGAATACACTTTTGAGTTTGAGAAATATGAATGTCAAGTTATTAATTTGATATTTTTTTTTAATTTTCTGCACAGTGTTTATCACCCACTGCAAACTGTGATTCTCTCTCTCTGGACAATATCATGTCGATGATGATGAACAAAAAGGTCTCAACTCAACCGCTGGTTGTGGTGGATGATTTGAGCCACATACCAGGTCAGTAAAAGGAAAAACAAACATTATTTACATCTGTTTACACCAGGAGTTCAGTCGTGCTTGGAACTGTGACATCCACAAATACGAGTATGCACAGTGGAAGAAGCGATTCTGAAGGCAGAGGAACCACATAAAGTCGATACTTGGAGATCAGACCAAATTACAGAATCACGGTCCAACATCTGCTCTTCATTAACTGTGTTGTGTGTATATGATTGTGTATACAGGTGCTTAGGCATGCACATATGGTGTGTCTCCGTTTACATTGACATCTGTACGCAAGAGTGTGTTTTTGGGTGTGTGTTCAAACTAGCATATGGCTGATTGTAGTAAAGGGGAGTGATCTAACGCTGAGGCCCAGTTCTGCTGTAGACCAGTCCATGCTGAGGGATACATGGAAAAGAACAGTCATACGTTACTAAGATCCTGTTGTTTTCACTTGGGCCCTTCACTGTGGCCTCAGCTTTCCACTAGTGAGGGGGAAAATGAGGAGTGGTGGTCCCCTTGTTGGCTTTGGGAGCCCAGTCAGAGCCTAAAGGTCCCTCGATGTTTAGTCACTCATTGGTTCACTCTCTTTATCGTAGCACCTCAGGGGGTGTAAGTGTGTTTAGAAGGCAGGATGGAGGCCTGAGGTAATGCCATCACATGATATTTATTATGACCTAAACCTAAATGTCTGATATAATCGGTGCCTTTTCTCTAGCGGACTGCCAGCATTTTTCAAATTAGCACCCCCCTCTGAGCAATGACATCAACAAGAGACCTGGGGCCAGTTTGAGTCATGTTTACTGGCTTGCGATTTGATGTAAATTAGATCATTTTAATTGGTGTAAGCTACAGCCCAACCGATATTTCACAATGGTAGAAAATAGACTGATAATCCAAATACCACAAGTTTTTACTCCTTTACCTAACAAAAGTTGGTTTTGGTATTGGCTTGGTCAACCTCTGTGCTACAGCTACAGTAGAATTTGCCAGTAAGTGTATGCACTGATATTTTTCAGATTCTGGTCTTGCTCTTGAACATCAGTAATTTTACTAGCTTTAAAATTCCTACCTCTCTGAGCTCTAGTGTGAGTCAGAGTTGTGCAGCATAATTCTAACCAGAAGTGGGTGGCTTTATTACATTTTAATTGGACATCAGCCGCCAATGCTGGGCAATGATACTATATGGACGGAGTCACTTTTTAGCACAGACATGCCAGTGTTGATGTTGAGGATATTGGTGAACAGAGACTGTGAAATTTGAAGTAATACCTGAGTGTCTAAGCCAAGCTAGTCCAAAGTGGTACAGGCAGGGTGCACTGCCTGCACCACTATGCCAGTGCAGCGGGTTTATTTTCCATGGAGTAAGTAAACACACTTATGCCATAAACACACTGAAAAAAAAAAAACCCCTAGAATTCAAAGAACACAAAGGCATCGCTTATGCTAGGATGGCAAACAAAATAAGCAGCCTTTTCAAGGGCCACGGTTCTGCACTGGACAATATCCCAAAAAGCTGAGTTCAATCTACAAATCAAAGGGAGCCACTTGTGGCCAACTTGGTGCATGGAAAAACATAACCTCAAAGTTCTACCATCAAAATTAGATTTACTGCTTCACAACGTCAATAAATTTGATCCCGTTTTTATGGGTTCAGGAACGTTTAGAAAAACTTGAAAGGTATAATCTATCTGAGAGGCTGGCAGTGTTGGTTATATCGTCACATCAGTACATGTAGTATTAATTTAGTTTAAAGTCTGCAAAGCTATATTGGACTGAACAGGTTGAACTGCAGTCTTTAATATATGAACGTGTTCATCCTTTAGATAACTTTGTCTTTCTAAGTGACTGATTTCTCATAAAATATCTCATTTATTACTTTAAAACCAACTGAATGAGGCTCTCCATATGGTTTGCTGTATTCACTGGCCAGATGTCAAGAAGCTCACTTTATCATTAAAAATATCATAAAATATATTTCTTTAGTTATGAAAAAGAAAGGATGAACATGAGTTAGGATTCATGCCTCAGCAGAGTATGAACAAAAGAAGAGAGTAAATCTTTGACATATTCTTGCACATTGTACACCGCACTTTAGGCAGAGCTAGTAGCCTTGTGGACCTGAGCTGGATTAAATAACATATTTTGAGCTACGGAATTCAACCTTTGCATGGTTTATAAGTTTGAACCTCTTCTGTGTCGAGTCTTGCAGGGGCAGCTCTATGAGGAAAGGCCAAAACAAGTCATTACGCAGGAGTGCTCTTTCATTCCATAGCAGGCAAATTTACATAAATAAATGACGTTCATAGAGATATCAGTGCTGTTTCAAGTTTGGCAACAACATAAAGCTAGCATAAATCAAAAGTTCAACTTTGAAGCAGATGTCTGGTTCTGTTAAAGCAGAGAACAACAGTCAAAACCAGTCAGATGTCCTGCAGAGAACTGTACCCTATGGACATCAAGGCAGTATTTGAAAGCACCAAGTTTCAGCTTTGCACATGATCTTTGAGTCAAGTTAACACAAGAGCATTAAACACTGCTGTGCTTTGCTGGGTTCAGTCTGTATATTCCTCCTTTATCTTCTGCTTATGAGGCTGCGTGTGTTCATGGCCTCTACATTTTTAGCATAACAAGTCACCCGGGACAGATAGCTCCAGACTGAAGGGGAGTAGGGTGGCAGAGAGGACGTCCTCTGGCCATCGTCCCCTCTGAAATTAAAGTCTTCTCTGATGACCTGTCATCATCCATTATGCAAGATGAAAACTTAAAGGTGTTCTGTCCGAGAATAGCACCCATTGTGCCCCAGTCTTGGACGTATACCAGGTTTGCCTTTTGAGTTCGCCCGTACACAAGCGCCTTTGTATTGTTTGTTAAGACATCATTATAGCTAATTTCACTTTTGAAAGCCTTCCAGATGGCTTGAAATAAATGGGTGAGGATGATTGGTTGGAGTTAAAAGGTTCATCCGTTAGGACACTGCCGGCTTACAGAATAGCTGCTTTTTCAGCGTTTTCTTGGTTCAGATTTCTGTATCACATTCCACAGAGAATTGCTTATCAACACACTGCAGTATCAGCAATCTGCTGCTCCTGACAGGCTGACTCAGAGCATGCATTGTGCTATTTTAATGTGCCATAATTCATACTGTATACTGTGCATCTGTATACACAATAGTCAACATATATTTAAACTATTATATGTTGTTTTTGCAGGTCCTACATCGAAAGTATCAGAAGGGCCACGTATACCCTCTCCTGACGGTAAGTATTATATGACTGCATTTTATTTTGCATATGTCCAAGTGAATTATATGGATCCCAAAAATAAACTGCATAGGATAAACCAGTAAATAATGAAGCTATTTAAGGAATCATTAGCTTAGATCACTTATTATTTTCATATTGGCCCTTACCGTAACAGTGGTGATGCTCGCTGGACTTTTTTCTTTCAAATTGAAGTAGGTAACTAGAATTTGCCAGTAACTTTTGATCTGTAGTTAGCTGATAGCAAAGCTAACTAGGCTAGGCAAAAGTTATTGTTTTTTTTTTTTGTATGTTTTTGTAAGTCATGCATAGCTACTCTATTAGAGTCCAAGAATATAGACAATACATACAAGGGGAGTGTGACTAGGTAAAAGGATTTCAGTTCCTAATATTTGTTATCTTCTTTTGCACATTTAAGGTAGTTTATATTTGTATTGTATTTGTATGTATAATACACTTGTTTAACATTACAAATGTGTGGTGTGTTGGTTTTTGTTCAGTAGTGTATGTACTGGACACGCCTGTGGTGGTGGGCATCGCCTTCGCAGCCTTTGTCATCGGGGCTCTCTTGACTGCAGCTCTGTGGTTTATCTATGCGCACACAGGTAGGTTCTTTACCTGCCTCTCCGTGGCCCCAACTCACTTCTCCACATTAAAAAAAGATAAGATGCAAAGGAATGCTTGAGGGTCTCTGTGCCAGAAATGTGCCGCTGTGATTGCCAAACATCCTGCTGCTGACAGAGCCCTGTTCACAATAACGGATTGACTCCTCTACTGTAAATATATCCTGTTGGTCAGCAGCAAGAGCTCTTCTCTTTCCTGCCTTTGAATGTTTTGGGGGCCATGGGGTGGTCTTTCTCAGTACATTCTCAGTACAATGGCTGGAGACGAGTTGGAAATTCCCCTTGTAGGGTTTAGTGGGCGCTCACAGGAAAAGACACACAATCTGTCCATTAGATGCCAAGACCTTCCCCTTCGTCCCCAGCCCGCTGACCCTAACTGACCTATGAGAGGAAGTGAGTTCCCAGCAGCCCACTGAGTTCACCATTGCATAGAGCTGCCCTGTTCTCGTCTGCCTTAATTTTTAACTGACTGACCTGTGAGCTGAGTGTGTTTTGTAGAAGGGCTTAGGCTGTTTCACTTTAGCATTCAGGATGTAAAGTGAAAGTTTTTTAAGAGCTCACAGTTTGGCAGTGTAAATCATTCTCCCAGGTAGTCACAACAATACAGGCACGTGTCGGGTTACAGTACTGCAAACTGTTCCAGTCATGCTCTGTCACATTAATAAGCGTTTAGTTCTTTTTGAATATCTTTTAGACGTAAAGATCAGCTGTCAGAGTTTAGAGCCTTTATCTTTGTCACAATATTGGTATTGGCTTCTCTTCAGAAAACCACTTCACTTGTGCTTCATGGATTTTCTAGTGGGTGACCAAGAAAGAAACACAAATCTTTACATTTGACTGCCAGTACATATCAAAGGTGAACACACACAAAAAACAGGGGTGAAGATAGTAGTTAGGAGGAAACATGCATAGCAATGACTTTAAGGCACAAGTTCCTTCCTTTATTAAAATGCACTTTTAGGTGGGTGTGTTAAGCAGGATTAGTTGAAATGACCTTATATGGCAACACTTTCTGTCCCATGTAAACCCAAGAAAGTATATCCTCCAAAACAACCACTCAAAATACCACTTGAGAGCATATTTTAAACCAATGATGAAACAAGAAAACTAAACTGAGTCTATCCCCTCAGGGTCTGAGGACCTCTCAAAAAACAGTTAGATATAGTCCTTGGAATTATATTTTGGGTTTTTTTTAATCTATTATGGTTTATTTCCCTACAAGGCAGTCAGCAACATAAATACTTTAACATCAACCTCACAATACAACCTTTGACATTTTTCTCATTGTCTTGGCACATATATACTGTAGTTGGCTTGCAGGTTGCTGGAGAATGCCGGAGCTGTTGTCACCTTGTGCAAGAATTTTTTTTTTTCATCCACAAAATGAAAACAACTGTTAAAACAGGCAGACACAAGGAGAAACTTCACACATTATCTACTCTGAAATTCAATCAGACACCGATGAGCCAAAATGTTAGGACATCTCCTACCTAAGCAGGTCCAATCACTGAAAGCCTAGAACGCTGCAGGACTTTTAAATGTGTCCGGTGAAATGTGATACCCATAGCAAAACCTACAGGTTGAAAGTTGGACCCATTCGGATCAAATTTGTTCCAGCACATCCCACACACTGTCACCAGGTCATTGTTTGTCCCTCCTCTGACCGTGAGAACACTCAACAAGCCTTGCTATTTCAGAAATGCTTAAACCAGCTCATCTGGCCATAATAATTTGTCCCACCATCACTCATGTCTTAAATATGTTACTAAGGGAACCCGAAAACTCACTGTTTTATCTATCCTAAACCTAAAAGGCCACACCAACTTTTCTAAGCTCAGTTAGACGCATGACGATGGCATTCTGTTGAGTCACTACTGGAATATCTTTTGTCACAATTAACATGATTTTTGTTGAGGCTGACTTTTGTATATCAAATTAGTTATTTGATTTGATTATTATTCCATGATAAATGCTTTACACACCTCTTAAAATGAATTAAAATACTTTTTACTTACCAAAATGTGAATGTGTCTTATACTTACCGTATTTTCCGGACCATAAGGCCCACTGGATTATAAGGCGCACTGTCGATGAACGGGTCTGTTTTCATACATAAGGCGCACCAGATTATAAGGCGCATTAAGCGAAACAAAACAGTCAGATAAGTCAAACTTTACTCAACTCATTCTTCTTGCTTCCTCGTCTTTCGTACCATTGATTCATTAATGTTGAATTCTCTCACAGCTGCTCTATTCCCATGTTGTTGCAGTATATTAATGACTAACCTCGTATTTTGGATGGATTATCTCAGTTGTTCTCCTAACTGAAGTTTGGTCCATTTACAGCGTCCTGCCATGCAATTGCATTTGTGCCTAACCATCGGGAACCCTCACGTTAGCTTTTATCAAGTGGAAAAAAGTTAGCGTTCATCCTCCAGCTTCACTGTGTTTATGTTATGCTAAAATAGCTGGCGATCACGTAGCACATCATTATATACCAGCTAGTCCAACTTCAGTAACCCTACAAACATCACTGCTGTTTAGTTTTCTGTCTTCATTTATGTTGGAAGTGATAGCAGAGCGG